>JAZHEH010001613.1:0-168764 GCA_036589455.1 Ateles fusciceps
AACCTGAGTAGCTAAAGCAATTCTAAGCAAAATGAACGCAGTCGAGAGGCATAACATTACTGGACTTGTCAGACTATGGTATAACGATACAGTAAGCACAACAAGCACGACATTGGTACGAAAGCAAATAGACCAGTGAAACGGCAGCAAAATGTACACATCTACAGCTGTCTTTCAAGCCAATTAAAAAACAAGCAGTGGAGTAAAGGACTCACTATTCAATAACTGGTTCTGGGATAACTGGCCAGTCATCTGCGAAAGTATAAAACTGGATATCTACCTTTCACCATGTGCAAAAATTACCCCAGCCTCTCTCCAAATGTCCATCTGTCAACTTTAGCCAGGCATTGACTTCTCTTCGCTAGCTAGGAAATGTCTGAAATGGCCTCTTCCAATAAAGCTGTTTAATATACATTAAAAATCTATTGTTTGGTGTAGTCACCTTCATCTGTGATTTTGTTAGATCTTCTGGATAACTTCCTGCAGCTTCTACCTCAGCACTTGGTGCTTCACCTGCGTTTTTTTCCAGTAAACGTCATGAACATCATCTGTTTTGTGAAAATTTTCTTCTGCAGTTTCACCTCTCTCAGCCTTCATAGAATTGAAGAAGAATTAGGGTCTTGATCTGGTCTAGGCTTAGCTTAAGGGAATGTTCTGGCTCGTTTGAGCTTCTATCCAGCTGGTTAAACTTTATTTTAGCACTAAGCCTATTTTGCTTTCTTACCTTTTGTGTGTTCAGTGGAATAGCCTTTTAATTTTCTCCAAGAACTTTTTCTTTTGACAGCATGACTAGTGGTTCAAGAGGCTTAGGTTTCAGCCTGTCTCTGCGTTTGGTATGCTTTTCTTCACCAAGCTTAATGATTTCTAGCTTTTGATTAAACGTGAGAACCTGCGACTCTCCCGTTCACTTGAACACATAGGGGCGATTGTAGAGTTATTAATTGACCTAATTTTAATGATTGCTGTGTCTTAGGGAATGGGGAGACACCAGAAAGGATGGAGAGAGATAGAGAATTGGCTGGTCAGAGCAGATGAGAACTCTCACGACATATGATCAATTAAGTTTGCTATCTTAAGTAGGCACAGTTTTGTGGTATGCCTAAATAATTACAGTAGTAACATCAAAGATTACTGATCATAGACTACAACAGGCCCTATGGTCGTAAAAAATTGGAAATGCCATGAGAATTACCAAAATGTGACTCAGAAACATGCCCCCAACAGATACAACTGAAAAAATTGTGCTAGAATTGTGACGCGATGCAGGGTTGCCACAAACCTTCAAGTTGGAAACCACTCAATATGTGCAACCACAGTGTGATAAAATGAGTTATACTTATAGTTACTGTTTTTACCTGCTTCTATTTGGTCTTTGATTTTTAAAAAAATGCAAAGGCGGTTTAAGTGAGAATTAATGATGCCTTCTTTTTAAATTTCTTGATAATAGTCTAGGATAATTGGAATAGAGCTTAAACTGGGAAGTGAGACAGACGTGTATTCCAGTGTGAGTACGGTGGTCTGGTGGCTATATGACTTTGCACATGTTATTTGGCCCCCTATCAGCCTTCATCTGTGAAACAGAACCGGTGATAACTGCAGGACTAAAATCCATAAAACTACAGAATGCATGTGGCACAAAAGCTAGTGATTGTGAACATAGAACGTTACTCAGGGTGAGTCGTCTGTTATCACCCAGTTGGTAATTCAGTTTGGAAGTTTTTGTGTTTTAGTCTCTTTTTTTAGTGTTTATCATGCAGTATGGAAGTAACCTATTTATATCTTCCCCTCTAATCTGGAAATTCTGAGAGCAGACTGTCTTATTTACTCTTGTATTTCTAGTGTTCGGTATAGTGCCTTTCAGAAAGTAGATAATTAGGCAAAGATTAGTTGAACAATTGAAGAGATTTTTTCAACCTTTAACGTAAATGTGTACTCTTTTCTGCTAAAAATAAACCTTATACCTGCCTTTAGTGTGACTTGAAATTTAAAATAAGTAAAAGGTGACATCTAAAGACAAACTGATGTTTTGTGATACAGCATTGTTTTATTTTCAAAGTGCTTATTCAATAGCTTAAAAGATTATGATACATCGCCAAAGTGGGGTTTAGTACTACCTGACTCCATTCCTTGGAGAATCAGCCAGTGGATAGATTGACCAGAAACAACGTTGAGTTTTGGTATAGTATAGGATACTGACTAGATACACGACCTTAAGTTTCCTAGACTCTGAAAGGATGAAAAATCCGATTATCGATAGAGCTTTTTAAATTATAAATTAAAAATTTAGTTTTTTGGGTCCTAAGACATTTCTCTTTAATTTTTACATTACTAAAATACTTAAGAGTTAAGTGCTTACTATGTGCCAACTAAGCCAGTCACACTTTTCATGTATCATGTCTTAAACCTGAGAAATCTTAAGGTGACTGTTAGGTTTATTGTAGGCATTTTACCAATGAAAACAAGCAGTGAGGCTCAGGACAGGAAATTTATAAAGAGTATCACCAGCATAGTCATTGAGTTAGAAAACAATTTGATGCTTGTCATGGAGGTCAGATTCTCTCTCTACTGCTAAACTTGGATTGTTGCAATAACAAAGACTTACACAGAATGAGGCCATCCAAAATATTATGCTGCACCCCAAAGATGGCCAAACCTGTCACCTGAGTGGTGACACTAGGAGAAGGGGCACCACCCTAAGATGAAATAAAGCACCAAAGCACTGTTTGAGAAATAAGACCCTTAGCTTCTAAAGTTGAGATCTATCCCTCATGTTCCAAGAAATTGACCTGTAGCAGAGGAAGATGTTTCCTCCAGGAGTCCTCAAAAATGTTTTCTCCTTCTTTAAGATAAGTACCTGTAATGAGTTCTACTCTCAATTTAGAAAGCCCTTAAAGGTATCTAGCAGTCCTTGTGAGCATTTTTTTTCTTTTTTTTAATTTTTTTCTTCCCACCTGCGCCTCCAGCTCCTTATCAGCATTTTCACACGAGGGCTGTTGGTGAACTGATAATGTTGGCAATAAATAGAAGGTGGATAAAGTTTTGAAAAGTGTATTTTAATTTTGTATTTTAAGCTGTCCTTTGTTTCCATTTATACTCATTTAGCTTTTTCTGCTTCCTCAAAGCCCTCTGATTAATGGTACTCCAGGCCAACATTATGTTCTGTGTGTGTGTACATACGTGTGTGGGGAAGAGAGAGAGACGGACCTAGTCTGTACAGTGGATCAAATAGGCTCCAAGGCAGGCCAGCAGAAGAAACTTATTACTGATTTATAATACTTCTATGGAAAAATATGTTCCAAACGTTTGAGTGAATTTTCTACATTGAAGGTGCCAGTTATTCCATAAGGATTAAATTTAGAAGTAATTTTAATCATAGGTTAACATCCTTATAATATTGTAAATTGTACATAATGACTTGAAACTTTTATTGTACCTTGTTCATGTCACCAGACAGGAAAGTTGAAAGTGTGTGTGTGTGTGCACATGCACAGAATAATATAATAATATATATATATATATATATATATATATATATATATACACACACAATCTCAGGGATAGTTTTGATTTATTTTAATCAGAGACATCCTAACCAGGTTTTGCCTGAATTTTGTGAAATGGGTGGAGAAATTAGTTTTCTCATTTAATGGTGGATTTTTAGAATATTTAAATATTAGAAAATATTGTTACGTTAGGCAGAATGTTTTGTAGATACATCACAGCAAATTAATGAATGACTAGATTTATATAAGCAGGTTTATTTGACTTGAGCCATCATGTGTTGAGAATAGAGTATTTTTATAGTAAATTCTAATATTTGGTACTTCTGTTTTGTGTGTCATTGTTAAAAAGGTAAAGGCAGAGTGCAAGGCTGGTATTGGAGAAATTAGTTTGGAGAACAACTGATGTTCTGTCAGGGCTATGCCAAAATTCATACTAACCACTGCTTGCTTTTATCCTTGTGCCTTGAGTTATGAAGAAAGCTGTAATCCTTGAGACACACAATCCACACAGCTTCCATGCAGCCAAGAGACAGTGCCATGGAGTGCTGTGCATGGCCTTAGGGCTTTGTTTTTCCCAGATCTTCTGGAGCCTATGGTATAGAACCCCTTTTTGGGTGTTGACAGAATTTTAGGCTTTGGAGATTTTACTTTTTTATTTGGGAAAGTTCTTACACATATTTTTTAGCCTAAATCATTTCAACTTGATGTGTTTGTGACTGGGTGTCTCTCTTCTAATAGTGTTCTTTCTTTTTATAGGCACACCTTACATTTTCTTGTACAAAGTGGAATTTCCTACGGTATCATAATCCTAATAGTAGTGCAGAATATATACAAGTAAGTGTTTGCTTTGTTCACAGAGAAATATGTATTTCACTTAGATAGAATTGGATCAGAATAGAATTTTATTACATTAAAACAATTCTGAATTGTGATAATTTTTAAAGAAGAATTGCCATAAATACAAAAATAAAATCATTGGTATGTATCATTCTTCTTTTTACTTTAAGTAGAGGTTTTAAACTCTCGGCACCGTTCATATTTTGGGATGGATCATTCTTTGACATTTAGACCTAACCTGTGCATCGTAGGATGTTAAGTTGTATGTCTAACTTGTACCCAGTAGATTCTAACAGCACCCTTTAAATTGTGACAACCATTAATGTTTCTAGTTATTTTTGTTTGTCCTTTGGAGGAGCTAAATTGCCTCCTGTTAAGACCACTGGCTTAGTCTGCAGGTGTGATGGCAGTGGAGAGATGGAGTGAAGCCTAGTAGATTGGAGAGATTTAGAAGGACTGAGTGATTGCTAGGAAAGTACAGATAGGAAATAAAGTGTCAAGGACAACTCCTGTGTTTCTGGCTTGAACAATAGGGTTGATGGATGCACTGTTTTCTGAGGTAGGGAACCCTGAAAGTAGGAAGCTTGCTCAGGGAATAGAGCATTTCAAGGTGGTAAATATGTAGCCCCTAAACAGTGCTTGGTATGTAGTAGACACTCAATTTTTGCTGATTAAGTGAAGGCTGACTTTAAGGTATCTGTGAGACTTGCAATGGGTTATAGGTAGCTAAGGAATCATGTAGTAGGAACGAGGTTGCTGGAAAGAGATGTAAATTTGGGAATAGAGATGGGTAAATATACTTGGTTGAAAACCCAGGGACAGAGTATACCAGCAGACCCTACTGGAGTATTCTGCAGTATCTGAGCTGTGATGCATGACATATGCACCATATTTCTGAATTCTGAAACACATATGTGAGAGTTTTTGCATAAGGAATCATACCTACATCTTTTCTTAGCTGGCACTGTTAGTCACCCCCTGTGTTGTAATGTGCTGTCTTCTCAGTTTCCATTGACACTGCCTGTACTGACTTCTCTCTTCTGTAAACCAACACAAGTTTTTGATACTTTGATTTTAATGTGTATAAGAGGAGAAAGAATATATAGATGGTGTTTCAGAGGAAGCAATTTTTATACCATTATTACCCTGTTTTTAAAATCTTGTGCAGATGACAGCTTCAAAGTGGTAGTACAATTAGTATCTGATGAAAAAGTTGTCAATCGGCTTTAGATTAGATTACTGAAAGTGAGGGATTTTTGTATTACTGGATAAAGCAGAAGTAATATGCTTTTCAGTTGGAAGGCTAGTAAATTCCTGTTTAGCAATAGGAAATTATTTCTTTTGCTGAAAGGCAGTTGCACTCTGTGAAGTTAACTTTATATTTAGACCTACACTGTTCATTATGACAGCTCCTAACCACATGGGACTGTAAATTTAAGTGAATTAAAATTTAAAATTCAAGCCAGGCACAGTGGCTCATACCTGTAATTCTAGCACTTTCGGAGGCTGAGGTGGGAGGATCATTTGAGCCCCAGGAGTTTGAGACTAGCCTGGGCAAAATAGTGAGACCTTGTCTCTACAAAAAATGATAAAACTGTGAGATGGGAGGATCCCTAGATACCTGGAAGTCGAGGCTGCAGTGAGCTGTCATCATGTCACTGCACGCCCAGCTGGGCAACAGGAGTGAGGCCCTGTCTGAAAAAAATAAAATTGATTTCTTAGTCATATCAGCCACATTTCGTGTGCTCACTAGCCACATGTGGCTAGCAGCTACATTGGACAGTGTAAATAGAGAATACTTCTGTCATTGCAGAAATGATATTGGATGGTGCTGCTCTAGAGACATATAGTTGTATAAAATTAATACTCTTTTACAGTAAGTATTGGGGGGAAAAATGCTACTTGTTTTATGTACTACTGATATTTAGAATAGAATATTCATGATGAGAATTTGATAATTGATGGAGAAGATTAGGGTGGGTAAGAATTGCCATATGGATGAATTGCTTGTGTTGGCAATAAATAGCAGGTGGATGATTAATTTGAAAAGTGTGTATTTTATTTTCTGTTTATTTTTTGAGATGGAATCTTGCTCTGTTGCCTAGGCTGGAGTGCAATGGCATGATCTCGGCTCACTGCAACCTCCACCTCCCAGGTTCAAGCAATTCTCCTGCCTCAGCCTCCTGACTAGCTGGGATTACAGGGACCTGCCACCATGCCTGAATAATTTTGTATTTTAGTAGAGATGGGGTTTCACCATGTTGGTCCAGTTGGTCTTGAACTCCTGACCTTAGGTGATCCACCCACCTTGGCCTCCCAAAGTGCTAGGATTACAGGCATGAGCCACCATGCTCAGCTGAAAAGTGTATTTTTAAATCTTTTTGTTGTCTTCGTTTTAGTTTATAGCCATATATATTTTACTGTTTGACTTTACTTTTTCTTGTTTCTTGTTATCGGTATATGCTCATTTTCTTTCTTCTTAGGCATTAATAGTAGTTAAAAATGTTTAATGGGTCAGGCCTTAAGAACTTCACCCAAATACACAAGATGGGACTTAGAGCATTCCTATATTTTGTCCAGTTATTTTTCATGTACAATGCAATCTGTTTTCTCTTTAGCCTAGTTTTACCTGGTATATATAATATATTTCTTTGACCAGACAGGGTTTAAATCTTTCAGAGGAAGATTTGGACTTCTGTAAGTACTGAGCAGTTTTTAAATTCTTAACCCTCTCTGCTTTGTGATATTTTCTGCTTTATGTTCTTTATGAGATGTTCATAATTGTAGCTATTGCATGTGCTATAACAGACCCATGTGCAAATTGAAATATTTTAATACATATAAACTTTTTGTAGCTCCCTTTAATGTTCATTAAAATTTAAAATTCAGCCCGGGCACAGTGACTCATACCTGTAATCCTAGCACTTTGGGAGGCCGAAGTGGGAGGATGACTTGAGCCCAGGAGTTTGAGACCAGTCTGGGCAACACAGTGAGACCTTGTCTCTACAAAAAAAAATTAAAAAGTGAGGTGGGAGGATCTGGAGATCCCTGGAGGTCGAGGCTGCAGTGAGCTTTGTTCTTCTGTTCCATACCTGGGTAATTACCTCTAATCTGTAGTCTACTTGAGATTTCAGTGCATTTTCCTAGTCTGTATTTTCATGTAAGTCTTGAGAGTTTTGAGTAAAAATGTTGAACAATTTAGGTTCAACTTTTGAAACAAAATAATTCTTCCCAGTTCTGGGGTCTGGACCCTCCAAGATCAAGGTGCTGACAGACTTGGTGTCTGGCAAAGGCCTGCTTCTTGGTTCATAGTCATCTGTCTTCTCTCTAATCTCACATGCTAGAAGGGAAGGAGAACCCTGGGTGTCTTCTGTAAGGCCAGTAATTGCATTCATGTGGGTTCTGCCTTCATGACCTAATCACCTCCAAAAGGACTCACCTCCAGGTATCCTCATATTGGGGATTAGGTTTCAAATATAAATTTTAAAGGGAACACACTCTAAAGCTCTATGTATTACAGCATTAATTCTCCTTAAGTAACAAAGCACGAATTTAACTCTCACTATATTCAGCCAACATTTCTGAGAGCAGGTTTGGCAAACTGTAAAGAACCAGATAGATACTGAACTGTTAGCTTTGCAGAACATGCAGCCTGTGTCGCTGTTCCAGTATGCTGTTGTAGTGCAAATGTATCCATACACAACATGAAAGGATCGTAGCGGTGATTCAGGAAAATTTTATTTATGAAAAGAGGTGATGGATTGGATTTGGCCCAAACTGTTCTAAGCAGACTCCTGCCACAGGGATTTTAATAAAGAGCCAGGAGACTGATGGTCACTTTTCCTACCAGCTTTAAAAATATAAGTTTTCTAAGTGGAAATTTTAAACCTGCTTTAGCATAAATAAGGAAATACAGGAAGTTTATTAATGACCTGTTATGGATTATTGTTCCAATGCAGGTGATTTCTAAGAAAGTGGTTGAAATGTTTGCTTTCCTGTTGGTATAGCTTTTGTGTAAAAGGGAAGTAAAATAATGCAGGCCATGAAGTTTAACACGCGAGAGATTTATTCAAAACAATATGAAAAAATAGTTAAATCACAGGATGTAAGATTGATATGCAAAAATCAGTGTTGTTTCTAATATAAATGAATAGTCTAAAATTTTTTTTTTTTTTTTTTTTTTTTTTAATTGCATTTTAGGTTTGGGGGTACATGTGAAGAACATGGAAGATTGTTGCATAGGTACACACATGGCAGTGTGCTTTGCTGCCTTCCTCCCCATCACCTATATCTGGCATTTCTCCCCATGCTATCCCTCCCCAACTCCCCACCCCCCCACTATCCCTCCCCTTTTTTTCCCCCCCAACAGACCCCAGTGTGTGATACTCCCCTCCCTGTGTCCATGTGTTCCCATTGTTCAACACCCGCCTATGAGTGAGAACATGCGGTGTTTGATTTTCTGTTCCTGTGTCAGTTTGCTGAGAATGATGGTTTCCAGGTTCATCCATGTCCCTACAAAGGACACGAACTCATCGTTTTTGATGGCTGCATAATATTCCATGGTGTATATGTGCCACATTTTCCCTGTCCAGTCTATCATCGATGGGCATTTGGGTTGGTTCCAGGTCTTTGCTATTGTAAACTGTGCTGCAATGAACATTCGTGTGCATGTGTCCTTATAGTAGAACGATTTATAGTCTTTTGGATATATGCCCAGTAATGGGATTGCTGGATCAAATGGAATTTCTATTTCTAGGTCCTTGAGGAATCGCCACACCGTCTTCCACAATGGTTGAACTAATTTACACTCCCACCAACAGTGTAAAAGCGTTCCTATTTCTCCACATCCTCTCCAGCATCTGTTGTCTCCAGATTTTTTAATGATCGCCATTCTAACTGGCGTGAGATGGTATCTCAATGTAGTTTTGATTTGCATTTCTCTAATGACCAGTGATGATGAGCATTTTTTCATATGTTTGTTGGCTTCATGTATGTCTTCTTTTGTAAAGTGTCTGTTCATATCCTTCGCCCACTTTTGAATGGGCTTGTTTGTTTTTTTCTTGTAAATGTGTTTCAGTTCTTTGTAGATTCTGGTTATCAGCCCTTTGTCAGATGGGTAGACTGCAAAAATTTTTTCCCATTCTGTTGGTTGCCGATTCACTCTAGTGACTGTTTCTTTTGCTGTGCAGAAGCTATGGAGTTTGAGTAGGTCCCATTTGTCTATTTTGGCTTTTGTTGCCACTGCTTTTGGTGTTTTGGTCATGAAGTCCTTGCCTACACCTATGTCCTGAATGGTTTTGCCTAGATTTTCTTCTAGGGTTTTTATAGTGTTAGGTCTTATGTTTAAGTCTTTAATCCATCTGGAGTTAATTTTAGTGTAAGGTGTCAGGAAGGGGTCCAGCTTCTGCTTTCTGCACATGACTAGCCAGTTTTCCCAACACCATTTATTAAACAGGGACTCGCTTCCACATTGTTTGTTTTTGTCAGGTTTGTCAAAGATCAGGTGGTTGTAGATGTGTTGTGTTGCGTCGGAGGTCTCTGTCCTGTTCCATTGGTCTATATCTCTGTTTTGGTACCAGTACCATGCTGTTTTGATTACTGTAGCTTTGTAGTATATTTTGAAGTCCGGGAGTGTGATGCCTCCAGCTTTGTTCTTTTTGCTTAGAATTGACTTGGCTATGCGGGCTCTCTTTTGGTTCCATATGAAGTTTAAGGTGGTTTTTTCCAGTTCTTCAAAGAAGGTCATTGGTAGCTTGATAGGGATAGCGTTGAATCTGTAAATTACTTTGGGCAGTATGGCCATTTTGACAATATTGATTCTTCCTAGCCATGAACATGGAATATTTCTCCATCTGTTTGTGTCCTCTCTTATTTCATTGAGCAGTGGTTTGTAGTTCTCCTTGAAGAGGTCCTTTACGTTCCTTGTTAGTTGTATTCCTAGGTATTTTATTCTCTTTGTAGCGATTGTGAATGGCAGTTGGTTCTTGATTTGGCTGTCTTTAAGTCTGTTATTGGTGTATAGGAATGCTTGTGATTTTTGCACATTGATTTTATATCCTGAGACTTTGCTGAAGTTGCTTATGAGTTTCAGGAGATTTTGGGCTGAGACGATGGGGTCTTCTAGATATACAATCATATCGTCTGCAAATAAAGACAATTTGACTTCCTCCTTTCCTATTTGAATACCCTTTATTTCTTTTTCTTGCCTGATTGCTCTGGCTAGAACTTCCAGTACTATATTGAATAAGAGTGGTGAGAGAGGACATCCTTGTCTAGTGCCAGATTTCAAAGGGAATGCTTCTAGTTTTTGCCCATTCAGTATGATATTGGCTGTTGGTTTGTCGTAAATAGCTTTTATCGTTTTGAGATACGTTCCATCAATACCTAGTTTATTGAGAGTTTTTAGCATAAAGGGCTGTTGAATTTTGTCAAAGGCCTTCTCTGCATCAATTGAGATAATCATGTGGTTTTTGTCTTTGGTTCTGTTTATGTGGTGGATTATGTTTATAGATTTGCGTATGTTGAACCAGCCTTGCATCCCCGGGATGAAGCCTACTTGATCATGGTGGATAAGCTTTTTGATGTGCTGTTGCAATCGGTTTGCCAGTATTTTATTGAAGATTTTTGCATCTATGTTCATCATGGATATTGGCCTGAAGTTTTCTTTTCTTGCTGAGTCTCTGCCAGGTTTTGGTATCAGGATGATGTTGGTCTCATAAAATGATTTAGGAAGGATTCCCTCTCTTTGGATTGTTTGGAATAGTTTCAGAAGGAATGGTACCAGTTCCTCTTTGTATGTCTGGTAGAATTCGGCTGTGAACCCATCTGGACCTGGGCTTTTTTTGGGTGGTAGGCTCTTAATTGCTGCCTCAACTTCAGCCCTTGTTATTGGTCTATTCAGGGTTTCGACTTCTTCCTGGTTTAGGCTTGGGAGGATGCATGTGTCCAGGAATTTATCCATTTCTTCCAGGTTTACTAGTTTATGTGCATAGAGTTGTTTGTAATAATCTCTGATGATGGTTTGAATTTCTGTGGAATCTGTGGTGATATCCCCTTTATCGTTTTTTATTGCATTTATTTGATTATTTTCTCTTTTCTTTTTATTAATCTGGCTAGTGGTCTGTCTATTTTGTTGACCTTTTCAAAAAACCAGCTCCTGGATTTGTTGATTTTTTGAAGAGTTTTTCGTGTCTCTATCTCCTTCAGTTCTGCTCTGATCTTAGTTATTTCTTGTCTTCTGCTAGGTTTTGAGTTTTTTGATCTTGCTCCTCTAGCTCTTTCAATTTTGATGATAGGGTGTCAATTTTGAGATCTCTCCTTGCTTCTCATGTGGGCATTTATTGCTATATACTTTCCTCTAGAGACTGCTTTAAATGTGTCCCAGAGATTCTGGTATGTTGTGTCTTCGTTCTCGTTGGTTTCAAAGAACATCTTTATTTCTGCCTTCATTTCATTGTTTATCCAGTCAACATTCAAGAGCCAGTTGTTCAGTTTCCATGAAGCTGTGTGGTTCTGAGTCAGTTTCTGAATTCTGAGTTCTAACTTGACTGCACTGTGGTCTGAGAGACTGTTTGTTATGATTTCTGTTCTTTTGCATTTGCTGAGGAGTGATTTACTTCCAATTATGTGGTAAATTTTAGAGTAGGTGTGATGTGGTGCTGAGAAGAATGTATATTCTGTGGATTTGGGGTGGAGAGTTCTGTAAATGTCTATTAGGTTTGCTTGATCCAGGTGTGAGTTCAAGTCCTGGATATCCTTGTTAATTTTCTGTCTTGTTGATCTGTCTAACATTGACAACGGGGTGTTCAAGTCTCCCACTATTATTGTGTGGGAATCTAAGTCTCTTTGTAAGTCATTGAGAACTTGCCTTATGTCTGTGGGTGCTCCTGTATAGAGTAAGTATATATCTAGGATCGTTAGCTCTTCTTGTTGCATTGATCCTTTTACCATTATGTAATGTCCTTCTTTGTCTCTTTTGATCTTTGTTGGTTTAAAGTCTATTTTATCGGAGATGAGAATTGCAACTCCTGCTTTTTTTGCTCTCCATTTGCTTGGTAAATCTTCCCCCATCCCTTTATTTTGAGCCTTTGTGTATCTCTGCATGTGAGATGGGTTTCCTGGATACAGCACACAGACGGGTTTTGGCTTTTTATCCAGTTTGCCAGTCTATGTCTTTTAATTGGGGCATTTAGCCCATTTACATTTAGGGTTAATATTGTTATGTGTGAATTTGATCCTGCCATTTTGATGCTAGGTGGCTGTTTTGCCCGTTAGTTGATGCAGTTTCTTCATTGTGTTGATGGTCTTTACTGTTTGGTATGTTTTTGGAGTGGCTGGTACTGGTTGTTCCTTTCTATGTTTAGTGCCTCTTTCAGGAGCTCTTGTAAAGCAGGCCTGGTGGTGATGAAATCTCTGAGTTCTTGCTTGTTCGCAAAGGATTTTATTTTTCCTTCACTTATGAAGCTCAGTTTGGCTGGATATGAAATTCTGGGTTGAAAGTTCTTTTCTTTAAGGATGTTGAATATTGGCCCCCACTCTCTTCTGGCTTGTAGGGTTTCTGCTGAGAGATCTGCTGTGAGTCTGATGGGCTTCCCTTTGTGGGTAACCCGACCTTTCTCTCTGGCTGCCCTTAGCATTTTCTCCTTCATTTCAACCCTGGTGAATCTGACGATTATGTGCCTTGGGGTTACTCTTCTTGAGGAATATCTTTGTGGTGTTCTCTGTATTTCCTGGACTTGAATATTGGCCTGCCTTCCTATGTTGGGGAAGTTCTCCTGGATAATATCCTGAAGAGTATTTTCCAGCTTGGATTCATTCTCTCCTTCACATTCAGGTACACCTATCAAACGTAGATTAGGTCTTTTCACATAGTCCCATATTTCTTGGAGACTTTGTTCATTCCTTTTTACCCTTTTTTCTCTACTCTTTCCTTCTCGTTTTATTTCATTGAGTTGATCTTCGACCTCTGATATCCTTTCTTCTGCTTGGTCGATTCGGCTGTTGAAACTTGTGTATGCTTCGCAAAGTTCTTGTGTTGTGTTTTTCAGCTCCATCAATTCACTTACATTCCTCTCTAAGTTGGTTATTCTCATTAGCATTTCGTCAAATCTTTTTCAAGGTTCTTAGTTTCTTTGCATTGGGTTAGAACATGTTCTTTTAGCTCACAGAAGTTTCTTACTACCCACCTTCTGAAGCCTGATTCAGTCATTTCATCACACTCATTGTCCATCCAGCCTTGTTCCCTTGCTGGTGAGGAGTTGTGATCCCTTGTAGGAGGAGAGGCGTTCTGGTTTCAGATGTTTTCCTCCTTTTTGCACTGGTTTCTTCCCATCTTTGTGGATTTATCTATGTGTGGTCTTTGTGGTTGGTGATTTTTCAGATGGGGTCTCTCAGTGGACGTCCCGTTTGTTGATGATGAAGTTATTTATTTCTTTTCTTAGTTTTCCTTCTAACAGTCTGGCCCCTCTGCTGTAGGACTGCTGAGGTCCACTCCCGGCCCTGCTTGCCTGGGGGGATCACCTGCAGCAGCTGCAGAACAGTAAGGGTTGCTACCAGTCTCTTCTTCTGCTATCTTTGTCCCAGAAGATACCCGCCAGATGTCCGTCTGAGCACTCCTTTGTGAGGTGACTCGTTGGATATACGGGGATCAGGGAGCTGCTTGAGGAGACAGAGTGTCCTTTATAGGAGCTCAAGTGCTGAGCTGTGAGCTCCGTTGTTCATTCAGAGTTGCTGGGCAGGTACATTTAAGTCTGCTGCAGCAGAACTCATAAACCCCTTTTTTCCCCCCAGGTGCTCTGTCCCGGGGAGTTAGGGCTTTATTTATGAGTTTCCCTGGTGCTGCTGCCTTTTCTCAGGGCTGCCTTGCCCAGCGATGAGGCAGCCTAGTCACTGTCTGCCTACAGAGGCTTTGCTGAGCTGCTGTGGGCTCCACCCAGCTGCCGTATGAACTTCCCTGTAGTCCTGTTTATACCGGTGTAGTGAGAACTGCCTCGGCAATGGCAAACTACCTCTGTAGCGGCAGACTGCCTCAGTAATGGCGGACGCCCCTCCCCCACAGAGCTGGGCCATCCCGGGCTCAGCTGTGCTTGCTGTGAAACTCTGGATCCAGAGCGTTTCCGATGGCTGTTTTTTCTGGGGGGTGGGACCAGCCGAGCCTGATCACCTGGCTCCCTGCCTCAGAGTCTCCCAGGTGTTCCAGCCGCCTGTTGAAAAGGCGCCGGGATCTTGTGTGATTTCCCCTGCGGCGACCCACTGCGCTGGCTGAAACCGCAGGCGCTGAGATTTGTGGCGTTTTTTGCCCGGGAAATCTCCTGGCCTGGCTGCCTGTTTCAGTCCCCTTTTTTAATCAGATGAATGGGCGGCTCTGCCTTCCCGGAGCTCCAATTGCCAGCTAAAACGGCACCCGGACCCACGTATTTGTTTGGGGGACCGCTCGCCGGGACGCCGCCAAAACAGCAGCGCCGGTGAAAACTGTCAGCGCCGGCAAAAACAGCTGCGCCGGCCAAACCAGCCACGCTGGCGACCCGTGGGGCTCCTCCCCCTGGGAATCTCCTGGTCTGTGGGCAATAAAATATCCATCTGGCAATGCGGCGTCCACTTCACCCTCCGCGCTTTCACTGGGAGCTGCAATCCTCAGCTGCTCCTAATTGGCCATCTTGGATCGAGGGTGTATATTTTTTATAACAGAGTACAAATAGAGGGTGTAGTTATTTTAAAGAGAGTACATGTAGACGGAACATATTTTTATAACAGACTACAAATGAGGTTGTATACATATTATAACAAAGTAGAAAATAGAGGGTGTGTTTATTTTAAAACAGAGTACATATAGAATGTGTATATTTTATACAACAGGGTACAAATTGATTATGTATATTATTTAAAACAGAATACATGTGGAGGGTGGATATATTTTATAACAGAGTAGAAATAGATGGTGTATTCATTTTAAAACAGAGTACATGCAGAGGGTATATATTTTTTATAACACAGTAAAAATTGAGGGTGTATATTTTTTATAACAGAGTAGAAATAGAGGTGTATTTATTTTTAAAACGGAGTACGTGTAGGGGTTGTATTTTGTTATAACACTGTACAATTTGAGGGTGTATATTTTTTATAACAGAGTAGAAATAGAGGGTGTATTTATTTTAAAACAGAGTACATGTAGAGGAAGTGTATTTTTTATAACACTGTGCAAATTGAGGGTGTATACATTTTATAACAGAGTTAAAAGAGAGTGTGTATTTTGAAACATAGTATATTCAGAGGGTGTATATATTTTATAACACAGTAAAAATTAAGGGTGTATATTTTTTATACCAGAGTAGAAATAGTGGGTGTTTTTATTTTAAAACAGAGTATATGCAGAGGGTGTATATTGTTTATAACAGAGTACAAATTGATTGTGTATATTTCTTAGAACAGAGTACATGTGTAGGGTGGATATTTTTCATGGCAGAGTAGAAATAGATGGTGTATTTATTTTAAACAGAGTACATGCCGAGGGTGTATATTTTCTATAACATGGTAAAAATTGTAGGTGTATATTTTTATAACAGTAGATATAGAGTGTGCAGTTATTTTAAAACAGAGTACATGCAGAGGGTGTATATTTTTTATAACATGGTACTAATTGAGGGTGTATATTTTTTATAGCAGAGTAGAAATATAGGGGGTAGTTATTTTAAAAGAGAGTACATGTTGAGGGTGTATATTTTGTATAACAGAGTAAAAATTGAGGGTGTATATTATTTAGAACAGAGTAGAAATATAGGGTGTAGTCATTTTAAAAGAAAGTACCTGTAGAGGGAGTATATTTTTTATAACACTGTACAATTGATGTTGTATATATTTTATAACAAAATAGCAATAGAGGGTGTATTTATTTTAAAGCAGAGTACATGTAGAATGTGTATATTTTTTATAACAGAGTTCAAATTGAGGATATATTTTATTTAAAACAGAGCATATGTGGAGGGTGTATAGTTTTTAATAAAGGAGTAGAAATAGATGGTGTATTTACTTTGAAACAGAATACGGGTAGAGGTTGTGTATTTTTTATAACACTGTGCAATTTGAGGGTGTATATATTTTATAACAGAGAATAAATGGAGGATGTATTTATTTTTAAACCGAGTATATGTAGAGGGATTATATTTTTTATAATAGAGTAGAAATAGCTGGTTTATTTGTTTTAAAACAGAGCATATGTAGAGGGTGAAAATTTTTAATAACAATGTACTATTTGAGGGTGTATATTTTTTATAACAGGGTAGAATTAGAGGGTGTATTTATTTTAGAAACAGAGAACATTTAGAGGTGGTATATTTTTTATGACAGAGTAGAAATAGAAGGTCTATTTTTATACAGAGCACAGGTAGAAGGTGTATATTTAGTATAACAGAGTACAAATTGAGGGTGTATATATTTTATAAGAGAGTAGAAATAGAGGGTCTATTTATTTTAAAACAGAATACATGTAGAAGGTGTATATTTTTTATAACACTGTGCAAATTGAGGATGTATATTTTTTATAACAGAGTAAAACTTGAGGGTGTATATTTTTTATAACGGAGCAGAAATAGAGGTTGTATTTATTTTAAAACAAAGTATATATAGAGAGTGTATATTTTTTATAACACAGTAGAAATAGAGGGTGTATTTATTTTAAAACGGAGTACATGTAGGGGTTGTATTTTGTTATAACACTGTAGAATTTGAGGGTGTATATTTTTTATAAAGAGTACAAATTGATTGTGTATATTTCCTAGAACGGTGTACATGTACTGGGTAGATATTTTCCTAACAGAGTAGATATAGATGGTGTATTTATTTTAAACAGAGTACATGCAGAGGGTGTATATTTTCTATAACACAGTAAAATTTGTGGGTGTATATTTTTTATAACGGAGCAGAAATAGAGGTTGTATTTATTTTAAAACAGAGTATATATATAGAGTGTATATTTTTTATAACAGACTAGAAATAGAGGCTTTATTTATTTTAAAATGGAGTACATGTAGGGGTTGTATTTTGTTATAACACTGTAGAATTTGAGGGTGTATATTTTTTATAAAAGAGTACAAATTGATTGTGTATATTTCCTAGAATGGTGTACATGTACTGGGTGGATATTTTTCCTAACAGAGTAGATATAGATAGTGTATTTATTTTAAACAGAGTACATGCAGAGGGTGTATATTTTCTATAACACGGTAAAATTTGTGGGTGTATATTTTTTATAACAGTAGATATAGAGGGAGTAGTTATTTTAAAACAGAGTACATACAGAGGGTGCATATTTTTTATAACATTGTACTAATTGAGGGTGTATATTTTTTAGAACAGAGTAGAAATATAGGGTGTAGTTATTTAAAAAGAGAGTACATGTTGAGGGTGCATATTTTGTATAAGAGAGTACAAATTGAGGGTGTATATTTTTTAGAACAGAGTAGAAATATAGCGTGTAGTTGTTTTAAAAGAGAGTACATGTGGAAGAGGAGTATATTTTTTATAACACAGTACAATTGAGGTTGTATATATTTTAAAAAAAATAGAAATAGAGGGTGAATTTATTTTAAAGCAGAGTACATGAAGAATGTGTATATTTTTTATATCAGAGTACAAATTGAGGGTGTATATTATTTAAAACAGAGTATATGTGGAGGGTGTATATTTTTTATAAAAGAGTAGAAATAGATGGTGTATTTACTTTAAAACAGAATACAGGTAGAGGGTGTGTATTTTTTATAACACTGTGCAATTTGAGAGTGTATATATTTTATAACAGAGTAGAAATAGAGGGTCTATTTATTTTGAACCGAGTATATTTAGAGGGATTATATATTTATAATAGAGTAGAAATAGCTGGTTTATTTCTATTAAAACAAAGCATATGTAGAGGGTGTATATTTTTTATAACAATGTACTATTTGAGGCTGTATATTTTTTATAACAGAGTAGAATTAGAGGGTGTATTTATTTTAAAACAGAGAACAGTAGGAGGTTGTATATATTTTATGACAGAGTAGAAATAGAAGGTCTATTTATTTTTATATAAATCACAGGTAGAGGGTGTATATTTAGTATAACAGAGCACAAATTGAGGATGTATATATTTTATAAAAGAGTAGAAATAGAGGGTCTATTTATTTTAAAACAGAATACATGTAGAGGGTGTATATTTTTTATAACACTGTGCAAACTGAGGGTGTATATTTTTTATAACAGCAGAAATAGGGAGTGTATTTATTTTAAAACAGTGTACATGTGGAGGGTGTATGTTTTGTATAAAGCTGTAAAAATTGAGGGGTGTATATTTTTTAAAACTAAGTACATGCGTCTGGGGTATACTTTTTTAAGCCAGAGTAAAATTTGAGAGTGCATATTTTTTATAACAGAGTAGAAGTAGAGGGTGTATTAATTTTAAAACAGATTATATGAAGGGAGTGTATATTTTTTATAACACAGTAGAAATAGAGGGTGTATTTATTTTAAAACAGAGTATATATAGACGATGTATAATTTTTATAATGCAGTACAAATTGACTGTGTATACATTTAATAAAAGAGTAGAAATAGAGGGTGTATTTCTTTTATATCAGAGTACATGTAGAGGGTGTATATTTTTTATAACAGAGTAAAATTTGAGGGTGTAAATTTTTTATAACATAGTAGAATTATAGGATGTATTTATGTAAAAACAGAGTACATGTAGAGGGTGTATATTTTTATAAAAGAGTGCAAATTGGGGGTGTATATTTTTTATAACAGAGGAGAAGTAGAGGGTGAATTTATTTTATACCAGAGTACCTGTAGAGGGTGTATATTTTTTGTAACAGAGTATATATGGAGGGTGTATATTTTTTATAACAAAGTAGAAATAGAGTGTGTAATTATTTTAAACAGAGTACATGTAATGGGAGTATATTTTTTACAACAGAGTACATATGCAACTTGTACATTATAACAAAGAAGAAATAGAGAGTGTATTTATTTTAGAACAGAGTACATGTAGAGGGTGTATGTTTTTTATAATACAGTAGAAAAAGATGGTTTATTTATTTTAAAACAGAGTACATGTAGAGGGTGTATATTTTTTATAACACTGTAAAATTTGAGGTTGTATGTTTTTTATAACAGAGTAGAAATAGAGGGTGTATTTATTTTATTTTATTTTTTATTTTTTTTTCCTAGTTAGCCCAGGCTTTATTTACATATGTTGATATTTAACATTTTTTTTTTTATTGCATTTTAGGTTTGGGGGTACATGTGAAGAACATGGAAGATTGTTGCATAGGTACACACGTGGCAGTGTGATTTGCTGCCTTCCTCCCCATCACCTATATCTGGCATTTCTCCCCTTGCTATCCCTCCCCCAACTCCCCCCCCCCCACTATCCCTCCCCTTTTTCCCCCGACAGACCCCAGTGTGTGATACTCCCCCTCCCCTGTGTCCATGTGTTCCCATTGTTCAACACCCTCCTATGAGTGAGAACATGTGGTGTTTGATTTTCTGTTCTTGTGTCAGTTTGCTGAGAATGATGGTTTCCAGGTTCATCCATGTCCCTACAAAGGACACGAACTCATCGTTTTTGATGGCTGCATAATATTCCATGGTGTATATGTGCCACATTTTCCCTGTCCAGTCTATCATCGATGGGCATTTGGGTTGGTTCCAGGTCTTTGCTATTGTAAACTGTGCTGCAATGAACATTCGTGTGCATGTGTCCTTGTAGTAGAATGATTTATAGTCTTTTGGATATATACCCAGTAATGGGATTGCTGGATCAAATGGAATTTCTATTTCTAGGTCCTTGAGGAATCGCCACACCGTCTTCCACAATGGTTGAACTAATTTACACTCCCACCAACAGTGTAAAAGCGTTCCTATTTCTCCACATCCTCTCCAGCATCTGTTGTCTCCAGATTTTTTAATGATCGCCATTCTAACTGGCGTGAGATGGTATCTCAATGTAGTTTTGATTTGCATTTCTCTAATGACCAGTGATGATGAGCATTTTTTCATATGTTTGTTGGCTTCATGTATGTCTTCTTTTGTAAAGTGTCTGTTCATATCCTTCACCCACTTTTGAATGGGCTTGTTTGTTTTTTTCTTGTAAATGTGTTTCAGTTCTTTGTAGATTCTGGTTATCAGCCCTTTGTCAGATGGGTAGACTGCAAAAATTTTTTCCCATTCTGTTGGTTGCCGATTCACTCTAATGACTGTTTCTTTTGCTGTGCAGAAACTATGGAGTTTGATTAGGTCCCATTTGTCTATTTTGGCTTTTGTTGCCACTGCTTTTGGTGTTTTGGTCATGAAGTCCTTGCCTACACCTATGTCCTGAATGGTTTTGCCTAGATCTTCTTCTAGGGTTTTTATGGTGTTAGGTCTTATGTTTAAGTCTTTAATCCATCTGGAGTTAATTTTAGTGTAAGGTGTCAGGAAGGGGTCCAGCTTCTGC
The DNA here is from genome assembly GCA_036589455.1 of Ateles fusciceps. Classification (NCBI taxonomy): domain Eukaryota; kingdom Metazoa; phylum Chordata; class Mammalia; order Primates; family Atelidae; genus Ateles; species Ateles fusciceps. The sequence goes on from JAZHEH010001613.1 coordinate 20,806, forward strand.
TTTCTGCACATGGCTAGCCAGTTTTCCCAACACCATTTATTAAACAGGGACTCGCTTCCACATTGTTTGTTTTTGTCAGGTTTGTCAAAGATCAGGTGGTTGTAGATGTGTTGTGTTGTGTCGGAGGTCTCTGTCCTGTTCCATTGGTCTATATCTCTGTTTTGGTACCAGTACCATGCTGTTTTGATTACTGTAGATTTGTAGTATAATTTGAAGTCCGGGAGTGTGATGCCTCCAGCTTTGTTCTTTTTGCTTAGAATTGACTTGGGTATGTGGGCTCTCTTTTGGTTCCATATGAAGTTTAAGGTGGTTTTTTCCAGTTCTTCAAAGAAGGTCATTGGTAGCTTGATAGGGATAGCGTTGAATCTGTAAATTACTTTGGGCAGTATGGCCATTTTGACAATATTGATTCTTCCCAGCCATGAACATGGAATATTTCTCCATCTGTTTGTATCCTCTCTTATTTCATTGAGCAGTGGTTTGTAGTTCTCCTTGAAGAGGTCCTTTACGTTCCTTGTTAGTTGTATTCCTAGGTATTTTATTCTCTTTGTAGCAATTGTGAATGGCAGTTGGTTCTTGATTTGGCTGTCTTTAAGTCTGTTATTGGTGTATAGGAATGCTTGTGATTTTTGCACATTGATTTTATATCCTGAGACTTTGCTGAAGTTGCTTATCAGTTTCAGGAGATTTTGGGCTGAGACGATGGGGTCTTCTAGATATACAATCATATCTTCTGCAGATAGAGACAATTTGACTTCCTCCTTTCCTATTTGAATACCCTTTATTTCTTTTTCTTGCCTGATTGCTCTGGCTAGGACATCCAGTACTATATTGAATAGGAGTGGTGAGAGAGGACATCCTTGTCTAGTGCCAGATTTCAAAGGGAATGCTTCTAGTTTTTGCCCATTCAGTATGATATTGGCTGTTGGTTTGTCATAAATAGCTTGTATCGTTTTGAGATACGTTCCATCAATACCTAGTTTATTGAGGAATATATTTTTTATAACAGACTACAAATTAGGTTGTATGTATATTATAACAAAGTAGAAATAGAGGGTGTGTTTATTTTAAAACAGAGTACATATAGAATGTGTACATTTTTTACAACAGGGTACAAATTGATTATGTATATTATTTAAAAGAGAGTGCATGTGGAGGGGGGATATATTTTACAACAGAGTAGAAAGAGATGGTGTGTTTATTTCAAACCAGAGTACATACAGAGGGTATGTATTTTTTATAACATAGTAAAAATTGAGGGTGTATATATTTTATAACAGAGTAGAAATAGAGGGTGTATTTATTTTAAAACGTAGTACATATAGGGGTTGTATTTTGTTATAACACTGTACAATTTGAGGGTGTACATTTTTATAACAGCAGAAATAGAGGGTGTATTTATTTTAAAACAGAGTACATGTAGAGGGAGTATATTTTTTATAACATAGTAAAAATTGAGGGTGTATATGTTTTATAACAGAGTGAAAATAGAGGGTGTATTTATTTTGAAACAGAGTATTGCAGAGGGTGTGTATATTTTATAACACAGTAAAAATTAAGGGTGTATATTTTTTATAACAGAGTAGAAAGAGAGGGTGTTTTTATTTTATAACAGAGTATATGTAGAAGGGGTATATTTTTTGTAACAGAGTACAAATTGAGTGCATATATTTCTTAGAATTGAGTACATGTGGAGGGTGGATATTTTTTATAACAGAGCAGATACAGGTGTATGTATTTTAGAGAGAGCACATGCAGAGGGTTTATATTTTCAATAACATTGTAAAAATTGTGGGTGTATAATTTTTATAACAGTAGAAAAAGAGGGTGCAGTTATATTAAAACAGAGTACATGCAGAGGGTGTATATTTTTTATAACATAGTACTAATTGTGGGTGTGTATTTTTTATAACATAGTAGAAATATAGGGTGTAGTTATTTTAAAAGAGAGTACATGTTGAGGGTGTATATTTTGTATAACAGAGTACAAATTGAGGGTGTATAATTTTTACAACAGAGTAGAAATATAGGGTGTAGTTATTTTAAAAGAGAGTATATGTAGAGGGAGTATATTTTTTATAACACAGTACAATTGAGGTTGTATATATTTTATAACAAAATAGAAATAGAGGGTGTATTTATTTTAAAGCAGAGTACATGTAGAATTTGTATATTTTTTATAACAGAGTACAAATTGAGGGTGTATATTATTTAAAACAGAGTACATGTGGAGGGTGTATATTTTTTACAAAAGAGTATAAATAGATGGTGTATTTACTTTAAAACAGAATACAGGTAGAGGGTGTGTATTTTTTATAACACTGTGCAATTTGAGGGTGTATATATTTTATAACAGAGTAGAAATAGAGGGTGTATTTATTTTAAACCGAGTATATGTAGAGGGATTGTATTTTTTATAAAAGAGTAGAAATAGCTGGTTCATTTGTTTTAAAACAGAGCATATGTAGAGGGTGTATATTTTTTATAACAGAGTAGAATTAGAGGGTGTATTTATTTTAAAACACAGAATATTCAGAGGTTGTATATTTTTTTGACAGAGTAGAAATTGAAGGTCTTCTTATTTTTATACAGAGCACAGGTAGAGGGTGTATATTTAGTATAACACAGTACAAATTGAGGATGTACATATTTTATACGAAAGTAGAAATAGAGGGTCTTTTTATTTTAAAACAGAATACATGTAGAGGGTGCATATTTTTTATAAAACTGTGCAAATTGAGGTTGTATATTTTTATAACAGAGCAGAAATTGAAAATGTATTTATTTTAAAACAGTGTATATGTGGAGGGTGTATGTTTTGTATAAAACTGTAAAAATTGAGGGTGTATATTTTTTAAAACTGAGTACATGTGTATGGGTTATGTTTTTTTACCCAGAGATGGTTTTTTTTTTTTAAAGAAGGGGAAGGGGTGGGGGGGGGGGGGGGGGGGTTTAAAACAGAGTACATATAGAGGGTGTATATTTTTTATAACAGAGTACAAATTGGGGATGTATATTTTTTATAACAGAGGAGAATTTGAGGGTGAATTTATTTTATACCAGAGGAACTGTGGAGGGTGTATATTTTTTGTAATGGAGTACATAAGGAGGGTGTATATATATATAATACCAAAATAGAAATAGGGTGTGTATTTATTTTATAATAGAGTACATGTAGAGGGAGTATATTTTTTATAACAGAGTACATATGCAGCTTGCATATTATAACAGAGAAGATATAGAGAGTGTATTTATTTTAGAACAGAGTATATACAGAGGGTGTATTTTTTTAAAATAGAGTTGAAAAAGATGGTTTATTTATTTTAAAACAGAGTACATGTAGAGGGTGTATATTTTTATAACACTGTACAATTTGAGGTTGTATATTTTTTGTAATAGAGTAGAAATAGATGGTGTATTTATTTTAAAACAGAGTACATGTAGAGGGAGTATATTTTTTATAACGGCGTATATGTGGAGGGTGTATATTTTTTATAACAGAGTAGAAATAGAGGGTGTATTTATTTTAAAACAGAGTACATATAGAGGGAGTATATTTTTTATAACATAGTAAAAATTGAGGGTGTATATGTTTTATAACAGAGTAAAAATAGAGGGTGTATTGATTTTAAAACAGAGTATATGCAGAGGGTATATATATTTTATAACACAGTAAAAATTAAGGGTGTATATTTTTTATAACAGCGCAGAAATAGAGGGTGTTTTTATTCAAAACAGAGTATATGTAGAGGGTGTATATTTTTTATAACAGAGTACAAATTGATTGTGTATATTTCTAGGAATGGAGTACATGTGGAGGGTGGATATTTTTCATAACAGAGTTGATATAGATGGGGGTGTATATATTTTAAACAGAGTACATGCAGAGGGTGTATATTTTGTATAACACGGTAAAAATTGTGGGTGTATATTTTTTATAATAGTAGATAAATAGGGTGCAGTTATTTTAAACAGAGTACATGAAGAGGGTATATATTTTTTAAAACATAGTACTAATTGAGGGTGTATATTTTTTATAACAGAGTAGAAATGTAGGGTGTAGTTATTTTAAAAGACAGTACATGTAGAGGGAGTATATTTTTTATAACAGAGTACAAATTGAGGGTGCATAATTTTTATAACAAAATAGAAATAGAGGGTGTGTTTATTTTAAAGCAGAGTACATGTAGAATGCGTATATTTTTTATAACAGAATACAAATTGAGGGTGCATATTATTTTAAACAGAGTACCTTTGGAGGGTGCATATTTTTATAAAAAAGTAGAAATAGAGGTTGCAGTTACTTTAAAAGAGAATACAGGTAGAGGGTGTGTATTTTAATAAACACTGTGCAATTTGAGGGTGTATATATTATATAACAGAGTAGAAATAGAGGATATATTTATTTTAAACCGAGTATATGTAGAGGGATTACATTTTTTATAATAGAGTAGAAATAGCTGGTTTATTTGTTTTAAAACAGAGCATATGTAGAGGGTGTATATTTTTTATAACAGAGTAGAATTAGAGGGTGTATTTCTTTTAATACAGAGTACATTTAGAGGGTGTATATTCTTTATGACAAGAGTAGAAATAGAGGGTGTATTTATTTTAAAACAGTACATTTAGAGAGAGCATATTATTTATAACGGAGTAAATGTGAAGGGTGTATATTTTTATAACAGAGTAGGAATAATGGATGTATTTATTTTAAAACAGAATACAGGTAGGGCTGTGTATTTTTTATAACACTGTGCAATTTGAGGGTGTAAATATTTTATAGCAGAGTAGAAATAGAGGGTGTGTTTATTTTAAAGCAGGGTAAAGGTAGAGGGTGTATATTTTTTATTACAGAGTTAAAATTGATTGTGTATATTATTTAAAACAGAGTATATGTGGAGGGAGTATATTTTTTATAACAGAGTAGAAATAGATAGTGTACCTAGTTTGAAACAGAGTACATGCAGAGGGTGTATATTTTTTATAACACAGTACAAATTGAGGGTGTATATTTTTAATAACAGAGTAGAAATAGAGGGGTGTATTTATTTTAAAGCAGGGTAAAGGTAGAGGGTGTATATTTTTTATTACAGAGTTCAAATTGATTGTGTGTATTTTTTATAACAGAGTAGAAATAGATGGTGTACTTATTTTGAAACAGAGTACATGCAGAGGGTGTATACGTTTTATTACACAGTACAAATTGAGGGTGCATATTTTTAATAACAGAGTAGGAATAGAGGGTGCAGTCATTTTAAAACAGAGTACATGTAGAGAGTATACTTCTTATAACATAGTACAAATTGAGAGTGTATATTTTGTAGAACAGAGTAGAAATAAAGGGGTGTAGCTATTTTAAAAGAGAGTACATGCAGACGGAATATATTTTTTTTACAGACTACAAATGAAGTTGTATACATATTATAATAAAGTAGAAATAGAGGGTGTGTTTATTTATAAAACAGAGTACACATAGAATGTGTATATTTTTTACAACAGGGTACAAATTGATTATGTATATTATATAAAACAGAGTACATGTGGAGGGTGGACATAGTTTATAACAGAGCAGAAATAGATGGTGTATTTATTTTAAAACAGAGTAAAGGCAGAGGGTATATATTTTTATAACATAGTAAAAATTGAGGGTGTATATATTTTATAACAGAGTAGAAATAGACAGTGTATTTATTTTAAAATGGAGTACATGACGGGGTTTTATTTTGTTATAACACTGTATAATTTGAGGGTGTATATTATTTATAACAGAGTAGAAAAAGAGGGTGTATTTATTTTAAAGCAGAGTACCTATAGAGGGAGTACGTTTTTTATAACAGAGTACAAATGAGATTGTGTATTTTTTATAACAGGGTAGAAATTGAGGTTGCATTTATTTTAAAGCAGAGTATAGGCAGAGGAGGTATATTTTTTATAACAGAGTACAAATTGATTGTGTATATTACTTAAATCAGAGTAAATGTGGAGGTTGTATATTTTTTATAACAGAGTAGAAATACAGGGTGTATTTATTTTAAAACAGAGTACATGTAGAGGGAGTATATTTTTAATAACATAGTAAAAATTGAGGGTGGATATGATTTATAACAGAGTAAAAATAGAGGGTGTATTGATTTTAAAACAGAGTATATGCAGAGGGTGTATATATTTTACAACACAGTAAAAATTAAGGGTGTATATTTTTTATAACAGAGTAGAAATAGAGGGTGTTTTTATTTTAAAAGAGAGTATATGTAGAGGTTGTATATTTTTCATAACAGAGTACAAATTGATTGTTTATATTTCTAAGAATGGAGTACATGTGGAGGGTGGATATTTTTCATAACAGAATAGATATAGATGGTGTATTTATTTTAAACAGAGTACATGCAGAGGGTGTATATTTTCTATAATACGGAAAAATTGTGGGTGTATATTTTTTATAAGAGTAGCTATAGAGTTTGTAGTTATTTTGAAACAGAGTACATGCAGAGGGTGTATATTTTTTATAAAAAATTATTGAGGGTGTATATTTTTTATAACAGTAGAAATATAGGGTATAGTTATTTTAAAGAGAGTACATGTGGAGGGTGTATATTTTGTATAACAGAGTAGAAATTGAGGGTGTATATTTTTTAGAACAGAGAAGAAATATAGGGTGTAGTTATTTTAAAAGAGAGTACATGTAGAGGGAGTATATTTTTTATAACACAGTACAATTGAGGTTGTATATATTTTATAACAAAATAGAAATACAGGGTGTATTTATTTTAAAGCAGAGTACGTGTAGAATGTGTATATTTTTTATAACAGAGTACAAATTGAGGGTGTATATTATTTAAAACAGAGTACATGGACGCTGTATATTTTTTATAAAAGAGTAGAAATAGATGGTGTATTTACTTTAAAACAGAATACACATAGAGGGTGTGTATTTTTTATAACACTGTGCAATTTGAGGGTGTATATATTTTATAACAGAGTAGAAATAGAGGGATGTATTTATTTTAAACCGAGTATATGTAGAGGGATTATATTTTTTACAATAGAGTAGAAATAGTTTGTTTATTTGTTTAAAAACAGAGTATATGTAGAGGGTGTATATGTTTTATAACTGAGTAGAATTAGAGAGTGTATTTATTTTAAAAGAGAGAACATTAACAGGTTGTATAATTTTTATGACAGAATAGAAATAGAAGGTCTATTTATTTTTATACAGAGCAAAGGTAGAGGGTGTATATTTAGTATAACAGAGTACAAATTGAGGGTGTATATAATTTATAAGAGAGTACAAATAGAGGGTTTATTTATTTTAAAACACAATGCATGTAGAGGGTGTAATTTTTTATAACACTGTGCAAATTCAGGGTGTATATTTTTTATAACACAGCAGAAACAGAGAGTGTATTTATTTTAAAACAGTGTACATGTGGAGGGTGTATGTTTTGTATAAAACCTTAAAATTTGAGGGTGTATATTTTTTAAAATTGAGTACATGCGTATGGGGGTATAATTTTATAACAGCGTGAAATTTGAGGGTGTATGTTTTTTTAAACAGAGTAGAAATAGAGTGTATATTTATTTTAAAACAGAGTATAGGTAGAGGATGTATATTTTTTATAACACAGTACAAAATGAGTGTGTATATTTTTTATAACAGAGTAGAAATAGGGGGTGTATTTATTTTAAATCAGGGTACATGTACAGGGTGCATATTATTTATAACAGAGTAAAATTTGAGAGTGTACATTTTTAATAAGAGAGTAGAATTAGAGGGGGTATTTATTTTAAAACAGAGAATATGTAGAGGGTGTATATTTTTTATAACAGAGTACAAATTGGGGGCATATATTTTTATAACAGAGTAGAAGTAAAGGGTGAATTTATTTTATACCAGAGTACCTGTAGAAGGTGTATTTTTTTTTGTAAAGGAGTATGTACGGAGAGTGTATATTTTTATAACAAAGTAGAAATAGGGTGCGTATTTATTTTAAAGCAGAGTATATGTAGAGGGAGTATATTTTGTATAACAGAGTACATATGCAGCTTGTATATTATAACAAAGGAGAAATAGAGAGTGTATTTATTTAAGAACGGAGTACATGTAGAGGGTGTATGTTTCTTATAATGGGGTAGAAAATGATGGTTTATTTATTTTAAAACAGAGTACATGCAGAGGGTGTATGTTTTTTATAACACTGTACAATTTGAGGCTCTCTGTTTTTAATAACAAAGTAGAAACAGAGGGTGTATTTATTTTAAAACAGAGTACATTTTGAGGGGTGTATATTTTTTATAATAGAGTAGAAATAGATGGTGTAATTATTTTAAAATAGAGTACATGCAGAGGGTGTATATTTTTTATAACACAGTAAAAATTGAGTTTGTATATATTTTATACCAGAGTAGATATAGAGGGTGTAATTATTTCAAAACAGAATACATGTAGACGGTGTATAATTTTTATAACTGTACAATGTGTGGGGTTTTTTTTTTTTTTTTTTCGGGGCCTGTATATTTTTTATAACAGAGTAGAATTTGAGCGTGTATTTATTTTAAAACAGAGTACATTTATAGGGTGTGTATTTTTATGACAGAGTAGAAATAGAGGGTGTATTTATGTTAAAACAGAGTACATGAAGAGGGGAGTATATTTTTTATAACAGTGTACATGTGGAGGGTGTATATTTTTTATAATAGAGTAGAAATAGAGGGTGTATTTCTTTAAAACAGAGTACATGCAGACGGTGTACATTTTTCATAACACAGTACAAATGGAGGGTGTATATTTTTAAAACAGAGTAGAAATAGAGGGTGTAGTTACTTTAAAACAGAGGACATGTAGAGAGAGTATATTTCTTATAACAGAGTACAAATTGAGGGTGTATATTTTGTAAAACAGAGTAGAAATATAGGATGTAGTTATTTTAAAGAGAGTACATGTAGATGGAATATATTTTTTATAACAGACTATAAATGAGGGTGTATATATATTATAACAAATTAGAAATAGAGGGTGTGTTTATTTTAAAACAGAGTACATATAGAATGTGTATATTTTTTACAACAGGGTACATATTGATTATGTATATTATTTAAAACAGAGTACATGTGGAGGGTGGATATATTTTATAACAGAGTAGAAATATATGGTGTATTTCTTTAAAACAGAGTACATGCAGAGGGTGTATATTTTTATAGCATAGTAAAAATTGTGGGTGTATATTTTTTATAACAGAGTAGAAATAGAGGTTGTATTTATTTTACAACCAAGTACGTGTAGGGGTAGTATTTTGTTATAACACTGTAAAATTTGAGGGTGTGTATTTTTTAAAACAGAGTAGAAATAGAGGGTGTATTTATTTTAAAACTGAGTACATGTAGAGGAAGTGTATTTTTTGTAACACTGTGCAAATTGAGGTTGTATACGTTTTATAACAGAGTTAAAAGAGAGGGTGTATTTTAAAACAGAGTATATGTAGAGGGTGTATATATTTTATAACACAGTAAAAATTAAGGGTGTATATTTTTTATAACAGAGTAGAAATAGTGGGTGTTTTTATTTTAAAACAGAGTATATGCAGAGGGTGTATATTGTTTATAACAGAGTACAAATTGCTTGTGTATATTTCTTAGAACGGAGTTCATGTGTAGGGTGGATATTTTTCATAGCAGAGTAGATATAGATGGTGTATTTATTTTAAACAGAGAACATGCCGAGGGTGTATATTTTCTATAACACGGTAAAAATTGTGGGTGTATATTTTTATAACAGTAGCTATAGAGTTTGTAGTTATTTTAAAACAGAGTACATGCAGAGGGTGTATATATATATATATTTTTTATTGCATTTTAGGTTTGGGGGTACATGTGTAGAACATGGAAGATTGTTGCATAGGTACATACATGTCAGTGTGATTTGCTGCCTTCCTCCCCATCACCTATATCTGGCATTTCTCCCCATGCTATCCCCTCCCCAACTCCCCCACCCCCCCACTATCCCTTTCCTTTTTCCCCCGACAGACCCCAGTGTGTGATACTCCCTCCCCTGTGTCCATGTGTTCCCATTGTTCAACATTTTTTTTTTTTTTTTTTTTTTTTTTTTTTTTTTTTTTTTTTTTTTTTTTTTTTTTTTTTTTTTTTTTTATTTGACTTCCTCCTTTCCTATTTGAATAGAGGGTGTATATTTTTTATAACACAGTACTAATTGAGGGTGCAAATATTTTGTAACAGTAGAAATATAGGGTGTGGTTATTTTAAAAGAGAGTACATGTTGAGGGTGTATATTATATATAATATACATAACAGAGTACAAATTGAGGGTGTATATTATTTAGAACAGAGTAGAAATATAGGGTGTAGTTATTTTAAAAGAGAGTACATGTAGAGGGAGTATATTTTTTATAACAGAGTAAACTTGAGGTTGTATACATTTTATAACAAAATAGAAATAGAGGGGTGTATTTATTTTAAAGCAGAGTACATGTAAAATGTGTATATTTTTTATAACAGAGTACAAATTGAGGGTGTATATTATTTAAAACAGTACATGTGGAGGGTGTATATTTTTTAATAAAAGAGTATAAATAGATGGTGTATTTACTTTAAAACAGAATACAGGTAGAGGGTGTGTATTTTCTATAACACTTTGCAATTTGAGTGTGTAAATATTTTATAACAGAATAGAAATAGAGGGGTGTATTTATTTTAAACCGAGTATATGTAAAGGGATTATAGTTTTAATAATAGAGTAGAAATAGCTGCTTTATTTGTTTTAAAATGAAGCATATGTAGAGGGTGTATATTTTTTATAACAATGTGCTATTTGAGGGTGTATATTTTTTATAACAGAGTAGAATTTGAGAGTGTATTTATTTTAAAACAGAGTACATTTATAGGGTGTGTATTTTTTATGACAGAGTAGAAATAGAGGGTGTATGTAATTTAAAACAGTATATGAAGAGGGAGTATATATTTTATAATGGCGTACATGCAGCAGGTATATATTTTTTATAACATAGTAAAAATTGAGGGTGTATATTTTTTATAAACAGAGTAGAATTAGAGGGTTTATTTATTTTAAAACGGAGAACATTAAGAGGTTGTATATTTCTTATGACAGAATAGAAATAGAAGGTCTATTTATTTTTATACAGAGCACAGGTAGAGGGTGTATATTTAGTATAACAGAGTACAAATTGAGGGTGTATATATTTTATAAGAGAGTAGAAATAGAGGGTCTATTTATTTTAAGACAGAATACATGTAGAGGGTGTATATATTTTATAACACTGTGCAAATTGAGGACGAATATTTTTTATAACAGAGTAAAATTTGAGGGTGTATATTTTTTATAACAGAGTAGAAATAGAGGGTGTATTTATTTTAAAACAGAGTATATGTAGAGGATGTATATTTTTTATAACACAGTACAAATTGAGGGTGTATATTTTTTATAACAGAGTAGAAATAGAGGGTGTATTTATTTTAAATCAGAGTATATGTAGAGGGTGTATATTTATTATAACACTGTGCAAATTGAGGATGCATATTTTTTATAACAGTAAAATTTGAGTGTGTATATTTTTTATAACAGAGTAAAATTAGAGGGTGTATTTATTTAAAAAGAGACTACATGTAGAGGGTGTATATTTTTTATAACAGAGTACAAATTGCGGTTGTATATTTTTTATAACAGAGTAGAATTAGAGGGTGAATTTATTTTATACCAGTGTACCTGTAGAGGGTGTGTATTTTATGTAACGGAGTATATATGGAGAGTGTATATTTTTTTATAACAAAGTAGAAATAGAGTGTGTATTTATTTTAAAACATAGTATATGTAGAGGGATTATATTTGTTATAACAGAGTACATATGCAGCTTGTATATTATAACAAACTAGAAATAGAGAGTGTATTTATTTTAGAACAGATTGCATGTAGAGGGTGTATGTTTTTTATAATAGAGTAGAAAAAGATGGTTTATTTATTTTAAAACAAAGTACATGTAGAGGATTTTTTTTTATAACACTGTACAATTTGAGGTTGTATGTTTTTTATAGCAGAGTAGAAATAGAAGGTGTATTTATTTTAAAACAGAGTACATGTAGAGGGAGTATAATTTTTATAAAAGAGTACATATGGAGCTTGTATATTATTTATAACAAAGTAGAAATAGAGAGTGTATTTATTTTAAAACAGAGTAAATGTAGAGGGTTTATATTTTTTATAATAGAGTAGAAAAGGATTTTTTATTTATTTTAAAACAGTATATTTAGAGGGTGTATGTTTCTTATAATAGAGTAGAAAAAGATGGTGTTATTATTGTAAAACAGAGTATATAGAGAGGGAGTATATTTTTTATAACAGAGTAAAATTTGTACGTGTATATTTTGTATAACAGTATAGAAATAGAGGGTGCATTTATTTTAAACAGACTTCATTTTGAGGGTGTATATTTTCTATAACAGAGTAGAAATTGGTGTATTTATTTTAAAATAGAGTACATGAAGAGGGCGTAAATTTTTATAACAGTGTACAATTTGAGGATGTATATTTTGTGTAACAGTAGAAATAGAGGGTGTATTTATTTTTAAACAGAATACAAGAACCGATTGTGTATTTTTTATAACACAGTAAAAATAGAGGATGCAATTATTTTAAAAAAAGAGTACAAGTAGAGGGTGTATATTTTTTATAAAAGAGTACAAATGAGTTTGTACATATTTTATAACACAGTAGAAATAGAGAGTGTATTCATTTTAAAGCAGAGTAAAGATAGAGGGTGTATATTTTTTATTACAGAGTTCAAATTGATTCTGTGTATTACTTAAATCAGAGTAAATGTGGAGGGTGTATATTTTTTATAATAGAGTAGAAATAGATGGTGTATTTCTTTTAAAACAGAGTACATGCAGAGGGTGTATATTTTTTATAACAGAGTAGAAATAGAGGGGTGTATTTATTTTAAAACAGAGTACATGTAGAGGGAGTATATTTTTTATAACATAGTAAAAATTGAGGGTGGATATATTTAATAACAGAGTAAAAATAGAGGGGTGTATTTATTTTAAAACAGAGTATATGCAGAGGGTGTAAATATTTTATAACACAGTAAAAGTTAATTGTGTATGTTTTTTTATAACAGAGTAGAAATAGAGAGTGTTTTTATTTTAAAACAGAGTATATGAAGAGGGTGTATATTTTTTATAACAGAGTACTAATTGATTGTGTATATTTCTTAGAATGGAGTACATGTCGAGGGTGAATATATTTTATAATAGAGTAGATATAGATGGTGTTTTTATTTTAAACACAGTACATGCAGAGGGTGTATATTTTGTATAACACAGTAAAAATTGTGGGTGCATATTTTTTATAACAGTAGAAATAGAGGGTGTAGTTATTTTAAAAACAGAGTACATGCAGATTGTGCATATTTTTTATAACATAGTACTAATTGAGGGTGTATATTTTTTATAACAGAGTAGAAATATAGGGTGTAGTTATTTTAAAAGAGAGTACATGTTGAGGGTGCATATTTTGTATAACAGAGTAGAAATATAGGGTGTACTTATTTTAAAAGAGAGTACATGTAGTCGGAATATATTTTTATAACAGACTACAAATGAGGTTGTATGTATTTTATAACAAATTAGAAATAGAGGGTGTGTTTATTATAAAACAGAGTACATATAGAATGTGGATATTTTTTACAACAGGGTACAAATTGATTATGTATATTATTCAAAACAGAGTACATGTGGATGGTGGATATATTTTATAACAGAGTAGAAATAGATGGTGTATTTTTTTTTAAAACAGAATATTCAGAGGGTATATATTTTTTATAACATATTGAAAATTGAGGGTGTATATTTTTTATAACAGAGTAGAAATAGAGGGTGTATTTATTTTAAAACAGAGTACATGTAGAGGGAGTATATTTTTTATAACACAGTAAAAATTGAGGGTGTGTATATTTTATAACAGGGTAGACATTGAGGATGCATTTATTTTAAAACAGAGTATATGTAGAGGATGTCTATTTTTTATAACAGAGTACAAATTGATTGTGTCTATTACTTAAATCAGAGCAAACATGCAGGGTGTATATTTTTTAAAACAGAGTTGAAATAGAGGGTGTATTTATTTTAAAACTGTATATGCAGAGGGTGTATATATTTTATAACACAGTAAAAATTAAGGGAGCATATTTTTTGTAACAGAGTAGAAATAGAAGGTGTTTTTATTTTAAAACAGAGTATATGTATAGGGTGTATATTTTTTTATAATAGAGTACAAATTGATTGTGTATATTTCTTGGAATGCAGTACATGTGGAGGGTGAATATGTTTTATAATAGAGTAGATATAGATGGTGTATTTATTTTAAACAGAGTACATGCAGAGGGTGTATATTTTCTATAACACAGTAAAAATTGTGGGTATATATTTTTTATAACAGTAGAATTAGAGGTTGTAGTTATTTTAAAACAGAGTACATGCAGAGGGTGTATATTTTTTATAACATAGTACTAATTGAGGGTGTATATTTTGTATAACAGAGTACAAATTGAGGGTGTATATTTTTTAGAACAGAGTAGAAATATAGGGTGTAGTTATTTTAAAAGAGAGTATATGTAGAGGCAGTATATTTTCCATAACACAGTACAATTGAGGTAATATATATTGTATAAAAAATAGAAATAGATTGTGTATTTATTATAAAGCAGAGTACATGTAGAATGTGTATATATTTTATAACAGAGTACAAATTGAGGGTGTATATAATTTAAAACAGAGTACATGTGGAGGGTGTATATTTTTTATAAAATTTGAAATAGATGGTGTATTTACTTTAAAAGAGAATACAGGTAGAGGTTGTGTATTTTTTATGACACTGTGCAATGTGAGGGTATGTATATTTTATAACAGAGTAGAAATAGAGGGAGTATTTATTTTAAAACAGAGTATATGTAGAGGGATTATATTTTTTATAATAGAGTAGAAATAGCTGGTTTATTTGTTTTAAAACACAGCATGTGTAGAGGGTGTATATTTTTTATAATAATGTACTATTTGAGGGTGCATATTTTTTTTAACAGAGTAGAATTAGAGGGTGTATTTATTTTAAAACAGAGAACATTTACAAGTTGTATATTTTCTATGACAGAGTAGAAATAGAAGGTCTATTTATTTTTATACAGAACACACGTAGAGGGTGTATATTTAGTATAACAGAGTACAAATTGAGGGTGTATATATTTTATAAGAGAGTACAAATACAGGGTCTATTTATTTAAAAACAGAATACATGTAGAGGGTGTATATTTTTTAATAACACTGTGAAAATTGATGGTGTATATTTTTTATAACAGAGCAGAAATACAGAGGGTATTTACGTTAAAACAGTATACATGTGGAGTTTGTATGTTTTGTATAAAACTGTAAAAATTGAGGGTGTATATTTTTTAAAACTGAGTACATGCATATGGGGTATATTTTTTATAACAGAGTGAAATTTGAGGCTCCATATTTTTTATAACAGTAGAGAAATAGAGGGTGTATTTATTTTAAAACAGAGTATATGTAGAGAGTGTATATTTTTTATAACAGAGTAGAAATACAGGGTGTACTTATTTTAAAACAGAGTATATGTAGAGGATGTATATTTTTCATAACACAGTACAAATTGAGGTTGTATATTTTTTATGACAGAGTAGAAATAGAGGCTGTATTTATTTTAAATCAGAGTACATATAGAGGGTGTATATTTTTTATAATGAGTAAAATTTGAGGGTGTATATTTTTTATAACAGAGTAGAGTAAGAGGGTGTATTTATTTAAAAAGAGAGTACATGTAGAGGGTGTATATTTTTTATAACAGAGTACAAATTTTGGGTGTATATTTTTTATAACAGAATAGAATTAGAGGGTGAATTTATTTTACACCAGAGTACCTGTGGTGGGTGTATATTTTTTGTAATGGAGGGATATATGGAGGGTGTATATTTTTTATAACAAAGTAGAAATAGAGTGTGTATTTATTTTAAAAACAGAGTATATGTAGAGGGAGTATATATTTTATAACAGAGTACATATGCAGCTTGTATATTATTACAAAGTAGAAATAGAGAGTGTATTTATTTTAGAATGGAGTACATGTAGAGGGTGTATGTTTTTTATAAAAGAGTAGAAAAAGATGGTTTATTTATTTTAAAATAGAGTACATGTAGAGGGTGTATATTTGTTATAACACTGTGAAATTTGAGTTGCATGTTTTTATAACAGAGTAGAAATAGAGGGTGTATTTATTTTAAAACAGAGTACATGTAGAGGGTGTGCATTTTTTTTAACAGAGTACAAATTGAGGGTGTATTATTTTATAACAGGGTAGAATTAGAGTGTGAATTTATTTTATGCAAGAGTACCTGTCGAGGGTGAATATTTTTTATAGTGGAGTACATGTGGAGGGTGTATATTTGTATAACAAAACAGAAATAGAGTGCATTTATTTAAAAACAGAGTACATGTAGAGGGGAGTATTTTTTTTTATAAAAGTGTACATATGGAGCTTGTATATTATTTATAACAAAGTAGAAACAGAGCGTGTATTTATTTTAAAACTGAGTATATGTAGCTGGTGTATATTTTTTATAATAGAGTAGAAAAAGGTGGTTTATTTATTTTAAAACAGAGTGCATGTAGAGGGTGTACAATTTTTAAAATAGAGTAGAAAAAGATAGTGTATTTATTGTAAAACAGAGTACATATAGAGGGAGTATATTTTTAATAACAGTAAAAGTTGTGGGTTTATATATTGTATAACAGTGTAGAAATAGAGGGTGTATTTATTTTAAAAGAGAGGGTCTTTTGAGGGTGTATATTTTTATAATAGAGTAGAAATAGATGGTGTATTTATTTTAAAGTAGAGTACATGTACAGGGTGTAAATTTTTATAACACAGTACAATTTGAAGATATATATTTTGTGTAAGAGTAGAAATAAAGGGTGTATTTATTTTTAAAACAGAATGCATGAACTGATTGTATATTTTTTACAACAGAGTAAAAATAGAGGATGTATTTATTTTAAAATAGAGTACATGTAGAGGGAGTATATTTAACATAAAAGAGTACAAATGAGTTTGTATTTATTTTATAACACAGAAGAAATAGAGGGGTGTATTTATTTTAAAGCAGCGTAAAGGTAGAGGGTGTATATTTTTTATTACAGAGTTCAAATTGATTGTGTATGTTATTTAAAACAGAGTACATGTGGAGGGAGTATATTTTTTATAACAGTAGAAATAGATGGTGTATTTATATTAAAGCAGAGTACATGCAGATGGTGTATATTTTTATAACAATAAAAATTGAGGGTGTATATTTTTTATAACAGTGTAGAAATAGATGGTGTAGTTATTTTAAAACAGAGTACATGTAGACGGTGTATATTTTTTACAACTGTACAATTTGAGAGTGTATATTTTTTATTACAGAGTAGAACTTGAGAGTGTATTTATTTTAAAACAGAGTACATTTATAGGGTGTGTATTTTTCATGACAGAGTAGAAATGAGAGGGTGTATTTATTTTAAAACAGAGTACATGAAGAGGGAGTATATTTTTTATAAATGCGTACATGTGGAGGAAGTATTTTTTTTTAACAGAGTAGAAATAGAGGGTGTATTTCTTTTAAAACGGAACATGCAAAGGGTGTATATTTTTTAAAAGTGTACGATTTGAGGGTGTATATTTTTTATAACCAAGTAGAATTTGAGGTTGTATTTTTTTAAACAGAGTACATATACAGGGTGTATATTTTTTACAACACAGTTGAAATAGAGGGTGTATTTATTTTAAAACATTAGGACATGTAGAGGTAGAATATTTTTTATAACAGAGTTTATGTGGAAGGTGTATATAATTTATAACAGTGTAGAATTAGTGGATGT
Organism: Ateles fusciceps; assembly: GCA_036589455.1. NCBI lineage: Eukaryota > Metazoa > Chordata > Mammalia > Primates > Atelidae > Ateles > Ateles fusciceps. The sequence continues at coordinate 38,761 of JAZHEH010001613.1, forward strand.
ATTTATTTTAAAACAGAGTACATGCTGGGGGTGTATATTTTTTATAATAGAGTAGAAAAAGTTGGTTTATTTATTTTAAAACAGAGTACATATAGAGGGTATATATTTTTTATAACAGTGTACAATTTGATTATGTACATTTTGTGTAACAGTAGAAATAGACGGTGTATATATTTTAAAACAGAGAACATGAAGTGATTGTATATTTTTTATAACAGAGTAGAAATAGAGGGTGTATTTCTTTTAAAACAGAGTACATATACTGGGAGTCTTTTTTTTATAATAGAGTAGAAATAGTTGGTGTATTTATTTTAAAAAAGAGTACATGTAAGAGGGAGTATGTGTTTTATAACGGAGTACATTTGGAGGGTGTATATTTTTTATAACAGAGTAGAAATAGAGGATGTGTTTATTTTTAAAACAGTACATGTAGAGGGTGTATATTTTTTATAACACAGTGTAAATTGACGGTGCATATTTTTTAAAACAGTAGCAATATAGGGTGTAGTTATTTTAAAACAGAGTACAAATAGAGGGTGTGTATTTTTTATAACAGAGTACAAATTTGAGGGCGTATATTTTTTAAAACAGAGTAGAAATATAAGGTGTAGTTATTTTTAAAAAGAGAGTACATGCAGGGGGACTTTATTTTTTATAACAGAGTACAAATGAGGTTGTATATTTTATGTAACAAAGTAGAAATAGAGGGTGTATTTATTTCAAAACAGAGTACATGTAGAATGTGCATATTTTTTATAACAGAGTACAAATTGATTGTGTATATTATTTAATACAGAGTAAAAGTGGTGGGTGTATATTTTCTATAACAGAGTAGAAATAGATGGTGTATTTTTTTTAAACAGAGTACATGCAGAGGGTGTATATTTTTTATAACACAGTAAAAATTGATTGTGTATATTTTTCATAACAGGGTAGAAATAGAGGGTGTATTTAATTTAAAGCAGATTACATGAAGAGGGTGTATACATTTTTTTTTTTTCAAAAAAATAAAACCTTTTATTTATTTTTTTTTATTGCATTTTAGGTTTGGGGGTACATGTGAAGAACATGGAAGATTGTTGCATAGGTACACACATGTCAGTGTGATTTGCTCCTTCCTCCCCATCACCTATATCTGGCATTTCTCCCCATGCTATCCCTCCCCCAACTCCCCCACCCCCCACTATCCCTCCCCCTTTTTCCCCCAACAGACCCCCAGTGTGTGATACTCCCCTCCCTGTGTCCATGTGTTCCCATTGTTCAACACCCGCCTATGAGTGAGAACATGCAGTGTTTGATTTTCTGTTCTTGTGTCAGTTTGCTGAGAATGATGGTTACAATAGAGTACAAATAGAGGGTGTATATATTTATTAAAACAGAGTACAATTAGAGGGTGTATATTTTTTATAATCGAGTACAAATAGAGGGTGTGTATATTTTATAACAGAGTATTTTATGGGTGTGCATATTTTTTAAAACAGAGTCCATATAGAGGGTGTATATTTTTATAACATTGTAGAAATATTTTATAAATATATATATATATATATATATTTTAATATTCTGTCTTTAATCGTTAAAACCTGGAACCCAGTTATAAAAACGCTTTTGATGTCCTTGTCTGTGGATGCTATCACTTGGGTCAGTTTCAGTGGATTACTTCCTCACTGTTGGTCCTGCCCTCCTTGTTCTTTCTGTGCGCAGTAATTTTTTTATCAGATGCCAGATGTAACTTTTACCTTGTTGGGTTCTGTATATTTTTGTATTCCTTTATGTATTCTGGAGCTTTTTTATGAGTTACAGATGTTTTGGAAGCAGTGCACTGTTTCAGATCTTGCTGTTAACATCCGTTCGGCAGAAGCAGAGCAGTGCCCAATCAAGGGCTGATTGCCCACCTCCAAGGTAAGGAGCCTCATTACACTCTACCCGACCGCCTTAGTCTGTTTTGCATTGTTGTAAAGGAATACCTGAGGCTGGGTAATTGATAAAGAAAGAGTTTTATTTGGCTCAAAGATCTGCAGGCTGTGCAAGCAGGGCACCAGCATCTGCTGGCTCCTGGGAGGTCTCAGGGAGCTTTTACTCATGGTGGTAGGTTGAAGGCAAGGTGTCCCATGGCATGAAAGGGAGCAAGAGAGAGAGGAGGAGGTGCCAGGCTCTTTTAAACCACCAGCTCCCACATGAACTCAGAGAACTCACTCATCGTCCTCACAAGGACAGCACCAAGCCATTTATGAGGGATCTGCCCAAACACCCCCCCACTACAACATCGGAGGTCACATTTCCACGTGAGATTTGGAGGGACACACCAAACCATACCACCAGGGCCTTTTTAACCTGGAGGCCTTTGGTGTGGCTGCTGAGAACAGGCACTATGCCAGTTGTTCCTGAGCACAGGGCACTATTACCTTCAGTCTTTTTGGTGGTTCTTTCCCTGGCCTTGGGTCCTCTCCCCCACAAGCACACCCGAAACAGTATTCAGCTGTATACCTGGGAACCCTCTGTAGATCTTCAAACTTCTTTCCCTGTAGATTCTCAAACCATGTCCTATGAACTCTAGCCACCTTGGTTCCCCATTCCCTCACCTTGGGAGGCCACCTGGTCTCTTTTTGGGTTTCTTTCTTCCTGTGTCACAGCCTGAGGACTATCTCATGAGGGTGGGCAGGGGCAGTTAAAAGTCTCGTTTCATTAGTGTCCATTCCTCAGGGATTACTCTTCTTCATTGCCTTACGTCTGGTGTCTTGAAAACCACTTTTCTATACATTTTGTCCCTTTCGGCTATTTTGGGTGGGAGGGCCAATCTCGTCCCTGTTATTCCATTTTGACTGAAACTTGAAGTTGCCCAGTTCTTCCTCCCTCTCTTTTATTGAGGTGAAATTCAGATCACATAAAGGAACTGTTTAAGCTGAACAACTGAATGACCTTAGTGCATTTACAGTGTTGGGCAGCAACCACTTCTGTCTGGTTCTGAAACACTTCATCACTCAATGAAAATCCTCTAACCGTTTAATAGGCCTTCCCCATGATTCCCTCTCCCCGGCCTCTGGCAACCCGAGTCTGCATTCAGTCTCTCTGGATTTGCATATTCTGGACATTTCATATAGAAAGAGTCATATAATATGTGACCTTTTGTGTCTGGTGTCTTTCACTTAGCATAATGTTTTTAAGGTTCATTCATTCATCAGTACTCATTCCATTTTATGGCTGAAGAATATTTTATGATGCCACATTTTGTTTATCCATTCATCTGTTGACAGCCATTTGAGTTGTTTCCATCGTTGGGCCATTGTGAGCAATGCTACAGGGAAGCCTGGTGTGTAAGTCCTTGACCACCTGTTTTCAGTTTTGGATATGTACCCAAGAGTGAAATTGTTAGTCATATTCTTTACGGCTGAACCATTTTACATTCCTACCAGCAATGTATGAGTGTTGCAGGTTTTCCTCATCTTGGCAACACTTATTTCCTGCTTTTATTTTTTATTTTTTATTTATTTATTTATTTTAATGAATAGAGCCATTTTGGTGGGTGTGAAGTGGTCTCATTGTGGGCTTGGTTTGCATTACCCTGATGATTAATGATATTGAATATCTTTTCATGTTTTTGGCCATTTGTATATCTTCTTTGGAGAAATGTCTGTTGCAATTCTTTGCCTGTTTTTGAGTTGGCTTGTCTTTGTTGTGGAGTTTGACTAATTCTTTTTTTAATGGTATCATGGGCAGTTTACCATGGTACAAGCCAAAAATTTTAGTACTCTTCAAATTGAGTTAATTTTTAAGAGAATTTTACTAACGATTCACTTACTCATTGCATATTTATGTTGATGGTGGCTTTTGCTGTTACTAATAACTTACAAAATAATTTCTGTGTCTCTTTTTCTCATGGGCTGGGTCCAGAAATATGAAAATGTTTATGGGTCTTAATCAGACTTTCCCTAAAGGGAGTGAGTTTGCAAAGCCATCAGTGATTGTTTCAAGTGTATACTTGCGTCACTGCACACTTGATGAGGCTTATGTCATTTCATAGGATGTGATTTGCTAACAAGTGTAAAATGACTCTTTGTTATGACTTTAGTTTTTTTGATTCCTAAAAATGTGAGCATCTGTCTTTGAGTCCGTTTGTAAGTGTCCTTGAATATGAGTGTGTGAGGAAGAGCCAAGTGGGTGGTGAAGAGAAGTGGATGGGAATCTGACTTCAGCCTTTCAGCTGATCCTTGCATCTCTATTTCAGGCACCATCATGACTCCAAGCGGAGGAGATCCGATGAATTTAGGCCTCAAAATGACCACCAGCAGGATTTCTGCTGAACGTCTGATCACCGCCCCCCTATGGGCTACCATGGCCAGGGACCCTCAGACCATTACCGCTCTTTCCACACAGACAAACTGGGGGAGTATAAACAGCCCCTACCCCCATTGCACCCCACAGTCCCAGATCCTCGATCGCTCCCTTCTCAGAAATCTCCTCATGACTCCAAGTCACCCCTGGATCATAGATCTCCTTTGGAGAGATCACTAGAACAGAAAAACAACCCAGATTATAATTGGAATGTTCGGAAAACATAAAGGACAGCTCGCAAAGGAGAGAGCAAGAGTCATCAAACACGTGGATATTTTTGGTCTGATCCAACAGTAGCCAGTTATCTAGACCAGTAAGTGGAGTTTCCGACCCGCTGCTGCTGTCAACTCACTGGCTGAAGGAGCCCTTCAAGGAATGGGAGGCCTTTTACTGGGTCCAGCTCTGATTCAGGTCACCACCCCTGCACTTTGGCAGCCCGTCCCATGCCAGCCTAGTTCTGGCCTCCCACTGTGATGGGCACTTGGAGGAAGAGCTGACTTTGTGTATACCAGCTTCACTGGGATGTGTTTCCCCAGTCAAGGAATAGGGGATCTTGAGAGTCTTGAATGTTTTCTCGCCGGGGTCAGTGTTCCCAGGAGCTTAGTGCGTGGGTGGGCAGGAGCTGGTGCAGGTAGGCAGCTGGGGCCTGATGGGACAGTGCGTGATTTGCCTGATTTGGTTCACCCTGACATGATGGATGCTGCTGACAGGGAGTGGGGGAGTGCGGGCAGGTGGGTGGGGACAAGCATAGGACTTGAAGGGGGAGCAGCTATACCCCTCAAATGCATTTTTGGGAGAAATGAGACACTCAGCCTCATTATGTGAAACCTGTGGGCGGGGTTGGGGTGGGGAGGTAGTGAGAGGGCAGCGGCTTCCACAGCGGCTTCATCTCTGCCAACACTAATTTTCCCACACTGTCTTTGTACATTTCAGAGGTTTGGTCTCCTGAGTGGGCCTCCTTTCCCCACCATGCCAGGGAAAGGAGGTTGCTCTGGCTGACTTTTGAGTACTGTGAGTTCCACAGTGTTGACGCCAGCGTGGGTATGACTTGACTGGGGAGTAGGCTGGGTGAGGGGTAGGGTGGGCTAGGGTGGGGGAGTAGTGTGGCCCAGGGAACTGGAATCCCTGGTGGATTTCTGATTCCTGTGGTGAGAAGGAAAACTACAGGACCTGGAGAGGAGGACACAGAGGCAGCCCTACTGACCACTTGTTGCTGGCAATCACAAAGCTGGGGGTCCTGGTGCAGGCAGCAAATGGGCTTCCAATGTGAGGTTCAGTAGTGCCAGCATAGTGGGGGAAACTTCCAGTATTGGGCTAGGTCAACACTTTGGCTGCATTTCCTTTCCCTTTTCACAGCTTGAGGAAATCGATTGGACAGAATCACACATCATGTAGTGGGCAGATGGAAATAAGTACCCGTGGTGAACAAGTTTCTCCTGCTAGTTGGAGATCATTAAAATTGAATTCAGTTTCTCTTAGAATATGATCAGGTATAAACCTCAGTTAAACTTTCTCTGAAACAGGGAGCATCCAAAGAGAGTGACTGAGCTATAGATAGTAAGAATCATACTAGAGTTGAATTGAGTCAGGTTTAGGAAGCAAGTTGATTGCATCACTTAAGCAGGCTCTTTTCAATTTACTGACACTGGGGCCTTCAGTTTTCTTCTCAGTATAGCTTGCCAGTATTGGAGTATCCAAAGGCCTTTCTAGATGGAGACAGAATAACTGACTTGAACATCCAGTGTGCCTGTAAATGTCCAGGCTCAGAGCTGTGAACACCCTTCTGCTGGGCATGTGCAGGGTTAAACCCCCGAAGTCTCTTGTGAGGACTTCAGTGCATGCTGGGCTCCGGGGCAGCACCATCAATGCCTTTACCAAGACATGCCGACTTGTATCTCCGAATGAAGCAGATGTGGCTGTGATGTGGCCCTTGTTCCCTACCACACAGAGCATCACAGGGCTGGCCCGTGCTGTTTCCAGAGGAGGGTCTAGGTCTTGGACGCTTGTGTTGAGAGCTCAGTGGATGCACCCCCTTATTGAAATCCTCACAGTTCTTGGGGTTGCTCAGCCTAGACTTGTACCACACATGCCCTGAAGCAAAGCCCTGGTGACTGCATGAGCCACCTGGCGACAGTCCTCCCATGGAGGCCTCTGTGGACTGCTCAGTGGAGAGGGCAGGGCATGTGTCCCCACTCAGGCCACACAGTGAGAAGGAAACCACAGATGGAGCCTCTTGCTGATAATACCGACTCTGGCCCGTGTTTGCCTTGCCCAAGCCAAAGAGGAAGGTGAGGTTGGCTTGCCAAGCCCTTGAGCGATGGGAGCGGGGGTGGGAGAGGAGATGAGCCCGTGCAGAGAGTTGGGTCGTGTCCTCCGGGGATGAAAGGAGAGGCGAAGGCATCACCAGAGGCCCTGTGTTGCCATCAGGTTCCCATGCTTGTCAGGGCTTCTCTCTTGAGTCACTGAAAGGAGATGTGAGTTATGCCCAGAGATGTCTCATCCTGAGGAAGGAAGACCTTCCTTTCGTTCACTTTCAGGACTCTTAGTGCCATATGAAGTAGCAAAAGGCTGTCTTGGCCAGATCAGTGTTACATTGGTTCTAAAATGACAGTGTCCCCATTAGACATCAATTGTAGGTGCTGAAGTGTGTTTGAAGAGTGCATTGGGGAAAAGGGAAGCATTTCTTCATTGACTTAATCAGTATGAATAGTATATGCTTAAATTAAAAAAAAAAAAATTTGCACAGGTAAATTCTCTCACTTGTGAATGGGAGAAGCTGCCCCAGGAGTCTGTGAGTGAGGGTGGTGTTCCCTGGAACCTGGCTCTGAAAGATTTCGTTGTTGGTAGAGATACCATGGGTTGAGGAAGAAGGGAGCTAGCATCCCCTAAAACCTGCACAGGAACGAGGGTTGACGTGATACACTATGGCCTAGAGAAGGCCCAGGTGAAAATCACTGTGGTCTTTCAGAGCCGGCAGACAGTTGCCCAGCAGAGCCCGGGGCTCGCTCCCCTTTCAGTCATTCCTTAGCCCTTCAAAGGGAGACCCAGACACTCTGCACGCTGTGCTGCAGACATTCTGGCCTGGTGTGTCTGAAGGTTTCCTCAGTCCTCATGGTGCAATCACGGTTTATCTAGGAAGTCACACAATGACACTGAAATTCTACAGACCAAAATCCACTTGTCAGCAGGAGCAGCAGCCCAGGATCAGCGTCTTCCGGTTCCTCTGAGGGCTGCCCGCGTTGGGCGAGGGGGAGCCATGCCAAGGGTCCAGGCTGCTTTAGGCCATCTGGGCCCCACTCATCAGGGGACAGATGGTTTTTCTTTATGGTAAAATTGTGGACTTTGAAAACCTGTTGACTAAACAGCAATTAATTTATATTTGTGAAAAATGTCACTGTCCTAGTGATTTCTGATGTAAATAATGTTGTTTCTATAGTATGTATTAAATGTTCCTACATTGTAAAACTGCTCTACTTTTGATTCTTGTATATTAAAAAAGTGTTACTGAGGATTTTTAGAATTGGACTAACACGTTCCGTTGAAGTGCATTGTGGTGTGAGCTGTGTGCCTCGAGATACCGCCTCGTCTCCCTTCCCCTGTTGCTGGATCACATCTCGATTTCCTGACAGCTTGTGAAGAAAGCTGCATTTCCCTCTACCCAGTAGAGTGGCATTGTTGCATTCAAGCCTTAACACCACAGGTTTCCAAAGCTAGTCCTGAGCACGCCGCCGCTGAGGTTAACAGTTCCCTGGCTGAGCACCTCCAGGCCGTGGCCCACAGTTCCGCACTCGAGGGAGGACTGGAATTGCTGAAAGCCGTAGTTAATTCCCCTGGGTTAGTGCTGCCTGGGAAGATCCTGGGAGACCTGGGGTGGGGGGGCACCCCCCTCTGTCCTGAAGGAAATAAAAACACCGTGTCTGCCAGCCGGTAGCTTTGAGGGTAATTTAACAGATGGGTTATGGGGGGGGGTGGCATTTGATAATGGAAAAACTGACACAAACGTTAGCTCTAGCGTTCTGGCACGGGGCAGGCCCAGCTCTGGCGCAACCCAGACAGAGGAAGGGTGGCACAGCCTGCGGGTGGAGAGCTCTGTCTGAACAGGGCTTGAAGTTTCCCAGATCCACAGTTTTCACTCATGTCTTGGTGACTCTGAGACCAAACGAAATCCCTGTGAAGCTCTTAAGTCTTCATACCAAAGAAGCCCATGTGTCTACTCAGAGCTGAGGGTCAACTCCTGTGACTCTGCTGTCAGACCAGGGGACTTGAATGCGGCGGTCCGGTCCGCAGCAGTCCGCAGCAGTCCTTGCCAGTCCTGGCCTGCGCTGGAGCGGGAGGCTGGGGTTTCGAGTTCAGGTAGTTATTGAGAAAGATGAAGAAAAGCTGAGGGCTCTTCGTGCCCATAAAGAAACAACTCACAATCATGTTGTAACTCATGACTCAGCTGGAACAATTGGGGGAAATTTTAAGAACAAGTACTGCAGTAATCAGCTGATTATGATTAACAATAGCAACAAGCCTTGAAAACTGCCAGCTGCCAAAATGCCTGCCTTTTCCTGGAAGCGGCCGCCCAGATCCTCCCTCCTCCCTCCTCCCTGGTGGGGCCTCGAAGGCCTGACATCAGGGCAAGCCCTCCTCAACTAGTGCCAACAGAAAGGTCACTTACTGAAACCCAAGTCCCTGCAGTTTGCCAGACCAGAGTCAGCTCCAGATTCCAACCTGTGGCTTTTCAAGGAGCAGGACATGCTCTGACGTAAGGCTTTGCCTTAATTCAAGCCCCTGCACTGGTCCTTTCCGTCATCTCTTACGGGACCCATTTGGTCTCCCAGCCTACCTCGACTTTGTTCTGATCAGTGAGGGGGTGATGAGGAGGAGGAGGTGCAGCTAGACTGAATGAAAGTTCCATCCTGCAGAAACCTGGGCACTAATTGAGGAGGTCCCCCTGCTGCTGCTTGTAGGACCCTCCCCCAGACTCGCCATCTTGGGGATGTCCTGGTCAGTTCTGCGGCCCTATCATGTGGTGGATGACAATGTGGCCAGGCCCCCGGGTTTTGCCCTGAGCCTCCTGGTCTCTGGCTTTGTGTGGGAACATGGGCAAGTCCGTGGCCTAAAGTCTTCGTACCTTGAAGATGGGCAGAACAATATCCACTTACAGAGCATCACACGTGACCTCTTAATTTCCTTAGTGACCTAAAAAGGAGTTGTTGCTCAAACCCAGCGCCTGTTAACCACAGGTACCGTGGTGGCCTCAGGGCCTGGGGGGCTGTAAAGGGGCCTCTGGAGTCAGTGCACTGCCCCCACGTGGTCCCTCCCAGTGTTCAGTTGGGTGATCACCTTGCATCTTCACTTGCAAATGAAGGAGGCAGCTTCTTGGGTTCATGTGGTTTTTAAGTAAGAGTGTGCACAGTGGAAAAGGAGAAGGTGTGTAACTGTAAGGGCTAGCAGGAAGACACAGCACTCAGTCCTTGGCTGGGGAGTGGGTGGATAAGGCTGAGTCAGAGGGCAGCTGGACGGGCTGAGGGAGGCCAAGGACAGAATTGCCCGGCCTGGAGGGCAGGCCCGGCTCAGCATTGGGCCCAGTACCTCCAGTACTCAGTACCTCAGCATTGGGCTCAGTACTCCAGAGCCTGTGTGAGAAGAGAGCTACCTCGTGGAAAGCTGCAGCTTGCTCTGTGGGGAGACTAAGCCCCAGCAGGAAGGCCCAGCAGGTACCGGAACCAACTGGAGGAGCTCACAGTCTCATGGGGGAGACATTGCTGGAAGCAGGCAGTTACGGGAGAGGACGTTGTCCTTGACCCAGGTCTCACGACCCTCCTTTGGGCTAGCTCTGCTCCAGAAACTGGACCCGCACAGTGAACCAGGAGGATAAGACCCCTGTCCCCTTGGAGTTGATACTCTAGCTGGAGTGAGGGGGACAGGCCCTAGAGAAGTAAACAGAGGACAAACGTCACATGAGTGCCAGGGAGAAAACAGCGAGATGGAGAGGGATGGGGTAGTGAAAATCCTGGATCTGTGCAAACTGCAACCCCTATTCAGACTGCCGAGTCCCGGCGATTAGGTGGGGTGGTCAGGAAGGCACATGGGCCAGGGGGGAGGGTGCCGGGCGTGGCTGCACAGACTTGGATTTGAACCTTGGCTCCGTCCCTTCCCAGTTGGTGTTCTCGGGCGCCTTCTCTCCCTCTCGCCAAGCCTCAACTACAAACAGATACTAACGGCTCCTTGCCAGGCTGGGCGGGGACAAGTGAGGTCCCCAAGATGCACACTGGGTGCGCTGGGCAGCTGTCATGATGTGAGGGTGGCACTGGGGCCCACACTGTTTTGGGATCAGCTCCCGCTCTCTGAGACCGAGGGCCCCTGAGCAGTTGTGGTTCTAGAACCGTCCTGCAGAGGGCAGCAGGTTTCCATAAAAATCAGCCTGCCTGGCACCCAACACCTAAACTCAACCGAGGGATGGTTCAGGGCCACTCCCTGGCCCCAGTGGGCCCCTCCCCTTGGAGCCCACAACAGAGCCCTCCACACCCCAAGAGATGTGAAGTCACACGTGATCTCTGCAGGAAGGGGGGCAGGGAGGAGAGAGGCAGAGGCTGCAGGGAGAGGCAGCCCCACCACCCTCCCTGAGCAGGGGACAGGAGGGGATGGTGCTGCTGGCTCTGGCCCAACCTCCTTCATCCCTGCCTCCAGCTTTTGTGCAGGGACGCACAGGGTTCTGCTCCTCAGTGCAGCCTGTCCTCCCTCCCACCTGCGAGGGGACTTGTGTAGGGACCATTCTGAACCACAAGGCCCCCGTCATCACCTGGCTGCTCTCACTGACCTTCACCTTCATGGCCCAGCACCCCGGTTTGGGTCTGGGCCCTCCGTGACCTGCCCCCCCTGCAGGCCACTCCAACCTTCTTCATTCCCCTGACTGCAGCCAGCCCCAGCTGCTCTCTCGGCCTCAGGTGGAGGAGGTCAGCTCTGCCTCCCAGCTGCAGTCCCTTTCTCCCTCCTCCATCACCTCTACCTTCATGCAGAACACCTGTTCGTCTTCAAGAATCCATTCCGGCCATCTCTGGCTCTGCTGTTCTGCCTCCATTCCTGCTGGAGTCTTCCCTGTGCCCACAGACACCGTCAGAGCTCCTGACGCATTCTGGGGGACCCCACCTGACCGAGACTCCCTCGGGAGGACCGGATCCTGCTCCTCTCTAGCTTGACCTCCTGCCTCCACAGGTACAGGGCCTGGGAATGTGTTTGAGGGTGAAGACAGTACCGGGTCCTCTAGGCTCATCTCTCGTTGTCCCTGGGTGCCCTGGTCCCTGGCTGAACAGTGGCCTGGAGGCAGCTGCTGCCCTTGGTGCCCTCTCTTGCGGGGGGCCAAAGGGGGTGCCACCTTCCCTGGGGGCTGAGCAGGCTGAGACTTCAGCCAGACTTCAGGTCCCTGCTCCCCCAGGCCTCCTAGACCAGGGGGGGATATTGAAAGCAGACAGGAGCCAGGCCCCAGCTTAGAGCGGCTTCCTAAGACTCCCTGCTGGGCCTGACCTAAACCCTTTATTGGCTGGACTGTGGGAAGAGCCGGAGGACCTTCAGGGAGCTGAGCTGGAGCAGTGATGGGGCTTCAGGGCATTGGGGCAAACAGTACCTCGGGGCATTTGTTACCATCCTGGTGTTATTTCAGTATTTGAGCATCTAGATGACTCAGGGGTCATGGCCCCAGCTGCCTCCGATCAGGCCCAGGCTCTCCGTACTGGGGAGAGGGAAGGAGCTGGGAAGGTCTGGGCGGCAGCAGCAGAGTTGGGGGCCGAGCAGCTCACGCAGGAGGCACTCGAGGCCCAGCGTGGGGACCCATGGCCCTCTCTGCAGACAGGCTGATCATGGGCTCTAGAGGTAGTTCACCTTCAAATCAGGTAGTGTCCCTGGCTACTGTGACCCGGCCCAGTTGGTTAACCTTACAGGGCCTCAGCATCTGCACTTGAAACCCTGGGGAACAGCATCAATTTCCTTATGAGAGAACAGAGCGTGACGCAGGCTATTACCGAGTAGGGTGAACCCTCATTCCTGTGGCCCTCAAGGCTATCTGCATCCTCAGCGAGGGCCCACTAATGCCTGGTGCTCTGGCCTTCCCCGGACCAGGACAGGCTGGCAGTGACGCCTCTGTGGTCCCCTGGCTTCATCTGAGGCCACCTCTTTCCACAGTGTGCTAGGCTCCTGCTGCCCCACACCACAGGGCCTCCTCACCTCCTCCTCTGGAACCCATCCCTTGTCGCTGTGCCCCCAGTCCTGGAGTGCTTGTCACCTCCTTCGCCTTCTCTCTGAGACCTGCTCTGACGGTGGATGCAAATACTAATCAGGTAAAAGAATCTGCACCCAACTGTACTGGTTTGGTGCTTCCCAAATGTGGAACCACAGATACATGGTGGGGAGGAGAGTTCTTAGCTGTCTCTGGAAGAATTTTAAAAAATTTAAGTTTTCATTTTATTTATGTATTAGTATTTTTTGAGACATGATTTACTCCTGTCTCCCAGGCTGGAGTGTTGTGGCATGATCTTGCCTCATTACAACCTCTGCCTGGCAGGTTCAAGTGATTCTCCTGCCTCAGGCTGCCCAGTAGCTGGGATTACAGGCATGGGCCACTGCAACCGGCCTAATTTTTGTATTCTTAGTAGAGATGAGGTTTCACCATGTTGGCCAGGCTGGTCTCCAACTCCTGACCTCAAGTGACGATCTGCCCACCTCGGCCTCCAAAGGTGCTGAGATTAAAAGCATGAGCCACTGCGCCCGGCCTGTTTTCATGTTTATGAACATAGTTGAAAATCAAGGTAAGCAAATCCTGGAGCATTTGGAAGAGAGGGAGGGAAAAGGGCCTGAGGACTGCAGATTGTATCAGTGCCCAGGGGTCAGTGCTGCTTTACCCCAGACGGATGGGGAAATGTGCTGACAGGCGTCACAGGGCCTGGGTGGTAAGCAGAGGGGAGCCGAGTCACTGCTTGACACCAGGGACAGGTGCTGAGCTCCAGAGGACCTGGGCCCTAGTGGCTGCTCCTTCCTCACCTTAGACGCCCCTTTGTTGTCTGCAAAACATCATCCACTGCTTTAAATTAATGCTATTCGTTGGAGTTTTATTGGTTTTGTAGTTTTGTTTAGCCTTAATTAGTAAACGCGTCTTGATATTATAATTGAAAGGAGCAATACATTACAAAGAGTTTATACGTAGCCTGATGAATAATAAAATGAACTCGAATCAGCCCTGTAAGGTCTGGAGGAATATAGGCCCGTGGGCGGTCTGTACATTCTAGATGTTTGGGAATCCAGCTGTTGATGACCGAAACTTGTGAGGCCAGGAGGCAGCCTATGAGATGGCCTGAGAAAGGAGCCGCCATCTATGGAGGCTGTGTGGGCGCCAGGCTCTGGGCCTGATGCTTTGTTGAAGTTCTTTCATTGAGTCTCCCGGTAATCCAATGGAGTGGAATTCATCTCATTTTTCAGATGAGGATCCTGAGGCCCAGACATGTCAAATAACTTGCCTAAGGTCACACAGCTAGGAGGTGGTGGATCTGCTAAAACTGTATCGAAAGTTTTAGCAGATCCACGGCGCGTGAAAGACAGTAAGACTATAAGGTGGGGGGCAGCGTCTGACCAGAGCCACAGCAGCTGGGGGAGAGAGATTGGGCTCACTCTGAATTCAGCAATGGCAAGTGGGAATTGATGGCCAGAGAGCAGGGTGGGCTCAGTGGATGGGAAACCTCTTCAGAGGAAACATCTGGGGGGATTCTGGCTAAAGGGACCTGATGGGATTCTTTTTTCTTTTCTTATTATTATACTTGAAGTTCTGGGGTACATGTGCAGATCGTGCAGGTTTGTTACACAGGTATACACGTGATGGTGATTGGCTGCATCCATCACCCCATCATCTACATTAGGTATTTCTCCTAATGCTATCCCTCCCCCTAACCTCCCACCCCCCTGCTATTCCTCCCATAGCTCTCCCCTGCTCCCCCACAGGCCCTGGTGTGTGATGTTCCCCTCCCCTGTGTCCATACATTCTCATTGTTCAACACCCACTTAGGAGTGAGAACATTTGGTGTCTGATTTTCTGTTCTTGTGTCAGTTTGCTGAGAATGATGGTTTTCAGCTTCATGCATATCCCTGCAAATGACAAGAACTCATTGTTTTTTATGGCTGCATAGTATTCCATGGTGTATATGTGCATTTTCTTATCCAGGTTTTCTTTATCCAGTGTATCATTGATGGGCATTTGGGTTGGTTCCAAGTCTTTACTACTGTGAACAGTGCCACAATAAACATACGTGTGCATGTGCCATTATAACAGAATAATTTATAATCTTTTGGGTATATACCCAGTAATGGGATTGCTGGGCCAATTGGTACTTCCAGTTCTAGATCCTTGAGGAATAGCCACGCTGTCTTCCACAATGGTTGAACTAATTTACACTCCCACCAAGAGTGTGAAAGCATTCCTATTTCTCCACATTCTCTTCAGCATCTGTTGTCTCCTCATTTTTTAATGATCACTATTCTAACTGGTGTGAGATGGTATCTCAGTGTGGTTTTGATTGGCATTTCTCTAATGACGAGTGATGATGAGCTTTCCTTCAAATGCTTGTTGGCTGCATAAATGTCTCCTTTAGAGAAGTGTCTGTTAATATCCTTCGCCCACTTTTTCATGGGCTTGTTTTTCTCTCTTGTGAATTTGTTCCTTGTAGATTCTGGATATTAGCCCTTTGTCAGACGGGGAGATTGCAAAATTTTTTTTCCATTCTGTTGGTTGCTGGTTCACTCTAATGATTGTTTCTTTTGCTGTGCAGAAGCTCTTTAATTAGATCTCATTTGTCTATTTTGGCTTTTGTTGCCATTGCTTTTGGTGTTTTAGTCATGAAGTCCTTGCATATGCCTATGTCACGAATGATTTTGCCTAGGTTTTCTTCCAGGGTATTTACAGTGTTAGGTCTTATGTTGAAACCTTTAATCCATCTGGAGTTAATTTCTGTAAAAGGTGAAGGGAAGGATCCAGTTTAAGCTTTATGCATATGGCAAGCAAGTGTTCGGAAAACCATCTATTAAATAGGGACTCCTTTCCCATAGCTTGTTTTTCTGAGGTTTATCAAAAGTGAGAGGGTTATAGATGTGCGGCATTACTTCTGAGGCCTCTATACTCTTCCACTGAGCTGTATCCCTGTTTTGGTGCCAATACCATGCTGTTATGATTACTACAGCCTTGTAAAAGAGTTTGAAATAAGGAATATAGAAGTATATGGAGAGTGTGTATATATCTTATAACAGAGAATTTTGAGAGTGTGTATATGTTTTATAACAGTATTTCTAGAGTGTGTATATATTTAACAGAGTAAAAATAGAGTGGGTATATTTTTAATATCAGAATTTTGAGAGTGTGTATGGGTCTCATAACAGTATTTTGAGATTGTTTATATATATATAAGAGTAATTTGAGAGTGTGTATAGTTTTTATAACAGTATTTTGAGAGTGTGTACATAGTCTATAAACAGTATTTTGAGAGTGTTTATATTTTTACAACAGTATAATTATAGTGAGTATATTTTTATAAGTGTATTTAGAGAGTGTGTATATGTTTATAACAGTATTTTGAGAGTGTGTGTATTTTTTATAACAGATTATTTTGAGAGTGTGCATATATTTTATAACAGAGTAAAAGTAGTGTATATTTTTTATAAAAGAGTATTTTGAGAGTTTATATTTTTTATAACAGAATACAAATAGAGGCTTTATATATTTTATAACAGAGAACAAATAGATGGTGTAAATTTTTTATAACAAAGAACAATTAGAGGGTGTATATTTTTTCTAACAGACTATTTTGTGAGTGGGAATATTTATAACAGAGCAAAAATATAGGGGATATATTTGTTATTGCAGAGCAAAAATAGAGTGTGTATATTTTTTATGACTCAGTAAAAATAGAGGATGTAAATTTTTCATAACAGAGTATTTTGTGAGTGGGTATATTTTTCATAAGAGAGTAAAAAGAGAGGGTATATATTGTTTATAACAGAGAAAAAAGGAGGGTGTACATTTTTTATAACAGAGAATAAAGAGTGGGTACATCATTTTTATAACAGAGAATATATAAAGGATGTATATATTTTGTAACAGTACAAATAGAGGGTTTGTATTTTTTCTAACAGAGTGTTTTATGAGTGTGTATAATTTTATAACACAGTAAAAATAGAGGACATAAATTTTTTCTAACAGAGTACAAATAAAGGTTGTATATATTTTATAAGAATAAAAAGAGGGGGTGTACATATTTTATAACAGAGTACAAAAGAGGATGAATATTTTTTATGTCAGAGTACAAATAGAGGGTGTATATTTTTATAACAGACTATTTTGTGAGTGTGTATATTATTTATAACAGAGTAAAAATAGAGGGGGTATATTTTACATAAAAGAGTATTTGGTGAGAGTGTAAATTTTTTATAACACGTAAAAATAGAGGGGTTATATTTTTTATAACAGAGCACAATTCGAGTGTGTATATTATATATAACAGAGTAAAAATAGAGGATGTATATTTTTTATAACAGAGTACAAATAGAGGCTGTGTATTATTTATAACAGAGTACAAATAGAGGGTGTATATTTTTATAACACAGTATTTTGTGAGTGCATATATATTTTATAACAGAGTATAAATAGGGGATCAGTATTTTGTATAACAGGTCGGAGTCTGTATATTTTTTAAAAGAGAGTACAAATAGAGGATGTATATATTTTATAACACAGTACAAACACAGGGTGTATATGTTTATAACAGAATATTTTGTGAGTGATTTTTTTAATAACAGAGTAAAAAGCAGAGGAGGCATATTTTTGTATAACAGAGTACTTTGTGAGTGTGTATATTTTTCATAAGAGAGTACAAATAGAGGGGTTATGGTTTTTATAGCACAGTAAAAATAGAGGGTGTATATTATTTATAACAGAGTACAAAGAGAGGGTGTATATTTTTTATAACAGGACAAATATAGGGTGTATATATTATATAATAGAGAACAAAGACAGTGTGTATAATTTTATAATAGGGTACAAATAGAAGGTGTAAATTTTATAAGTGACTAAAAATAGAGACTGTATATTTTTTATAACAGACAATTTTTATAGTGTGTATAATTTTTGAAACAGTAAAAATAGAGGGGGTATGTTTTTTATAACAGAGTAAAAAGTGAGGTTGCATTTTTTTTTATAACAGAGTAGAAATAGAGGCTGTACATTTTTTATAACAGTACAAATTGAGGGTGTATATATTCATAACAGAGTATTTTGTGAGTGTGTTTATTTCTCATAACAGAGTACAGATATGGATTGTATATATTTTATAACAGAGAATGTTTTGAGTGTGTATATTTTTTATAAGAGATTACAAATAGAGGGTGTATATTCTTTACAACAGAGTAGTCTCTGAGTGTGTATATTTTTATAATAGGGTACAAATAGAAGGTGTAAATTTTATAAGTGAGTAAAAATAGAGACTGTATATTTTTTATAACAGACAATTTTTATAATGTGTATAATTTTTGAAACAGAAAAATAGAGGGGATATGTTTTTTATAACAGAGTAAAAATAGTGGGTGTATATTTTCCATAACACAGTAAAAATTGAGGGTGTATATATTTTATAACAGAGTAAAAATAGAGGGTTTATATTTTTTATAACAGTAGAAATTGAGGGTGTAAATTTTTGAAAACAGAGTACATGTAGAGGGTGTATATTTTTATATAAGAGTGTACAAATTGAGGTGTATATTTTTTAAAACAGAGAAAAAATAGAGGGTGTATATTTTACATAACAGTATAAATTGAGGGTGTATATTTTTTAAAATAGAATAAAAATAGAGAGTGTATATTTTTAATAACAGAAAAGAAACAGAAGGTGTATATTTTTTGTAACAGAGTAAAAATAGAGATTGTATTTAGTTTAAAACGAAGTACCTGTATAGGGGGAATATTTTTTATAACAGAGTAAAAAGAGAAGTTGTATATTTTTTACAGCAGAGCACAAATAGTGGGTGTATATATTTTTATAACAGATAACAATTTGAGGGGGTATAATTTTTGTAACTGGTAAAAATAGAGGGGTTATATTTTTATAACAGAGTATAAATGGAGGATGTATATTTTTTATAAGAGAGTACAAATTGAAGGTGTATTTTTTTGTATAACAGAGTAAAAATAGAGGAAATATATTTCAAATAACAGACTAGAAATTGAGGGTGTATGTTATTTATAACAGAGTAAAAATAGAGGGTGTATTTATTTTAAAACAGAGTACATGCAGAGGGTATATGATTTTTATAAAGAGTACAAATTGAGGGTGTATATTTTTTATAACAGTAAAATAGAGGGTGTAAATTTTTGGAACAGAGTAAAAATTGAGGGTGTATATTTTTCAAAACTGAGTACATGTGGAGTGTGTATATTTTTTATATAAGAGAGCACAAATTGAGGGTGTATATTTTTGTAACAGAGAAAAAATAGAGGGTGTATATTTTTTATAACAGAGTAGAAATTGAGGGTGTATTTATTTTAAAACAGAGTTCATGTAGAGGGTGAATATTTTTTATAACAGAGAACAAATTGAGTTTGTATATTTCTTGTAACATAGTAGAAGTACAGTGTGTAATTACTTTAAAAAAGAGTACATTCAGAGGGTGTATATATTTTTATAACAGAGTACAAATTGAGGGAGTATATTTTTATAACAGAGTAAAAATAGTAGGTGTATATTTTCCATAACACAGTACAAATTGAGGGTGCATATAATTTATAAAAGAGTAAAAATAGAGGGTGTATATTTTTTATAACAGTACAAATTGAGGGTGTATATTTTTTAAAATAGAGTAAAAATAGAGAGTGTATATTTTTAATAACAGACAAGAAACAGAGGGTGTATATTTTTTGTAACAGAGTAAAAATAGAGATTGTATTTAGTTTAAAACGAAGTACCTGCATAGGGTTTATATTTTTTATAACAGAGTAAAAAGAGACGACGTACATTTTTAATTACAGACTAGTAATAGAGGGTGTATACTTTTTGTAACAGAGTAGAAATACAGTGTGTATATATTTTAAAACAGAGTATACGTAGAGGTTGTATATTTTTTATAACAGAGTACAAATTGAGGGTGTATAATTTTTATAACAGAGTAGAAATTGAGGTTGAATTTATTTAAACCAGAGTACATGTAGAGGGTGTATATTCTTTATAATGGAGTACATGTGGAGGGTGTATATTTTTTATAACACAGTAGAAAAAAGAGGGTGTATTTATTTTAAAACAGAGTACATGTAGAGGTAGTATATTTTTTATAACAGAGTGCATGTGGAGGGTGTATATTATTTATAACAGAGTAGAAATGGAAGGTGTGTTTATTTTAAAGGAGAGTACATGTAGAGGGTGTATATTTTTATAAAAGAGTAGAAAAATTTGGTTTATTTATTTTAAAACAGAGTATATGTAGAGGGAGTATATTCTTTATAACACTGTAAAATTTGAGGTTTTATATTTTTAAAACAGAGTAGAAATAGAGGGTGTTTTTATTTTAAAACAGAGTACATGTAGAGGGTGTGCATTTTTTTAACAGAGTAAAATTTGAGGGAGTATATGTTTTATAACAGAGTAGAAATAGAGTTTGTAATTATTTAGAAACAGAATACAGGTGGAGGTTGTATAATTTGTATAAGAGAATAGAAAATGAGGTTGTATATTTTTTTAAACAGGGAACATGTAGAGGGTTTATACTTTTTATAACAGAGCAAAAATTGTGGGTGTATAATTTTTATAACAGAGTAGAAAGAGAGGGTTTATTTATTTTAAAACAGTGTACATGTGGAGGGTGTATGTTTTGTATAAAACTGTAAAAATTGAGGGTGTATACTTTTTAAAACAGAGTACATGTGTATGGGGTATATTTTTTATAACAGAGTAAAATTTGAGGGTGTATATTTTTTATAACAGAGTAGAAATAGAGGGTGTGTTTATTATAAAACAGAGTATATGTAGAGGATGTATATTTTTTATAACAGTGTAGAAATCTATTCTGTATTTATTTTAGAACAGAGCACATGTAGAGGGTGTATATTTTTTATAAGAGAGTACAAATTGAGGGAGTATATTTTTTTTAACAGAGTAGAGGTAGAGGGTGTATTTATTTTAAAACAGAGTACATTCAGAGGGTGCATATTTAGTATAACAGTACAAATTGAGGGTGTGTATTTCTTATAACAGAGTAGAAATAGAGGGTGTATTTATTTTGAAACTGAGTACAGGTATAGGGTGAATATTTTTGAAAACTGCACAAATTGAGGGTGTATATATTTTATAACAGATTAGAAATGAGGGTGTATTTATTTTAAAACAATACATGTAAAGGGTATGTATTTGTGATAACACTGTGCAAATTGAGGGTGTATATATTTTATAACAGAGTAGAAATAGAGGGTGTATTTATTTTAAAAGAGAGTACATGTAGAGGGATTATATTTTTTATAATAGAGTAGAAATATTTGGTGTATTTATTTTAAAACAGAGTACATGTAGAGGGTGTATATTTTTTATAACTGTAAAATTTGAGGGTGTGTATTTTCTATAACAGAGTAGAATTAGAGGGTGTATTTATTTTAAAACAGAGAACATTTGGAGGGTGTACATTCTTTATGACAGAGTAGAAATAGAAGGTGTATTTATTTTAAAACAGAGTACATGTAGAGTGTATACATTTTTTATAACAGTACAAACTGAGGGTGTATATTTTTTATAACAGAGTAGAAATAATTGGTGTATTTATTTTAAAACAGAGTACATGTAGAGGGTGTATATATTTTACAACAGAGAACAAATTGAGGGTGTATATTTTTTGGAACAGATTAGAATTATAGGGTGTAGTTAAAGTGAGTACATGTCGAGGGACTATAATTTTTATAACAGACTACAAATGAGGTTGTATATATTTTATAACAAAGAAGAAATAGAGGTTGTATTTATTTTAAAAAAGAGTACAGGTAGAATTGCATATTTTATATAACATAGTGCAAATTGATTGTGATTATTATTTAAAACAGAGTACAGGTGGAGGGTGCATATTTTTTATAACAGAGTAGAAACGGATGGTGTATTTATTATAAAACAGAGTACAGGCAGAGGGTGTATATTTTTTATAACAGTAAAAATTGAGGGTGTATAATTTTTATAACAGAGTAGAAGTAGAGTGTGTATTTATTTAAAACAGTGTACATGTGAAGGGTGTACGTTTTGTATAAAACTGTAAAAATTGAGGGTGCATATTTTTTTAAAACATAGTACATGAGTAAGGGGTATATTTTTTATAACAGAGTAAAATTTGAGGGTGTGTATTTTTTAAACAGAGTAGAAATAGAGGGTGTATTTAATTTGAAAACAGAGCACATGTAGAGGTTATATATTTTTTATTACACAGTACAAGTTGAGGGTGTATATTTTTTATAACAGAGTAGAAATAATTGGTGTATTTACTGTAAAACAGAGTACATGTAGAGGGTGTATATATTATACAACAGAGAACAAATTGACGGTGTATATTTTTTGGAACAAATTAGAATTATAGGGTTTAGTTAATTTAAAGGGAGTAAATGTCGAGGGAGTATAATTTTTATAACAGACTACAAATGACGTTGTATATATTTTATAACAAAGTAGAAATAGAGGTTGTATTTATTTTAAAAAAGAGTACATGTAGAATTGCATATTTTTTATAACAGAGTGCAAATTGATTGTGATTATTATTAAAAACAGAGTACAGGTGGAGAGTGTACATTTTTTATAACAGAGTAGAAATAGAGGGTGTATTTATTTGAAAACAGTGTACATGTGGAGGGTGCACCTTTTGTATAAAACTGTAAAAATTGAGGGTGTATATTTTTTAAAACAGAGTACATGTGTATGGGGTATATTTTTTATAACAGAGTAAAATTTGAGGGTGTATATTATTTAAAAAAGAGTACATGTCGAAGGTGTATATTTTTTATAACAGAGTAGAAACAGATGGCGTGTTTATTTTAAAATAGAGTACATGCAGAGTGTGTATATTTTTTATAACACAATACAAATTGAGGGTGTATATTTTTTATAACAGAGTAGAAATAGAGGGTGTGTTTATTTTAAATCAGAGTACGTGAAGAGGGTGTATGTTTGTTATAACACTGTAAAATTTGAGGGTGCATATTTTTATAACAGAGTAGAATTAGAGGGTGCACTTATTTAAAAACAGAGTACCTGCAGTGGGTGTATATTTTATATGACAGAGTAGAAATAGAGGGGGTATTTATTTTAAAACAGAGTCTTCGCAGTGGGAGTATATATTTTTTTAAAAGAGTACAAATGAGGTTGTATATTTTTATAACAGAGCAGAAATTGAGGGTGCATTTATATTAAAAGAGAGTACATATTTAGGGTGTATATTTTTTTAAAAGAGAGTACAAATTGATTGTGCATATTATTTCAATCAGAGTACAGGTGGAGGGTGTACATTTTCTTATAACAGTAGAAATAGATGGTGTATTTATTTTAAAATAGAGTACATGCAGTGGGTGTATATTTTTTATAACAGTAAAAATGGAGTGTGTATGTTTTCTATAACAGAGTAGAAATAGAGGGTGTATTTATTTTAAAACAGAGTACAGGCAGAGGGTGTATATTTTTCATTAACACACTACTAATAGAGGGTGTGTATTTCTTATAAAAGAGTAGAAATATAGGGGGAAGTTATTTTAAAACAGAGTATATGTAGAGGGTGTATATTTTTTTAAAACAGAGTACAAATTAATGGTGTATAATTTTTAGAAGAGTGCAGAAATATAGGGTGTAGTTATTTTAAAACTGAGTACATGTAAGGGGACTATATCTTTTATAACAGAGTACAAATGAGACTGTATATATTTTATAACAAAATAGAAATAGAGTGTGTATTTATTTTAGAAAAGAGTACTTGTAGAATGTGTATTTTTTTTATAACGGAGTGCAAATTGACTGTGTATATTAATTAAAACAGAGAACATGTGGAGGGTGTATATTTTCTATAACAGAGAAGAAATAGATGGTGTATTTATTTTAAAACAGAGAATATGCAGAGGGTGCATATTTTGTATAACACAGTAAAAATTGAGGGTGTACTTTGTTTATAACAGAGAAGAAATAGAGGGTGTATTTATTTTAAAACAGAGTACATGTAGAGGGTGTATATTTTTTATAACAGAGTACAAACTGATTGTGTATGCTATTTAAAACAGAGTATATTTGGAGGGTGCATATTTTTTGTAACAGAGTAGAAATAGGTGGTGTATTTATTTTAAAACAGATTATATGTACAGGGTGTATATTTTTAACAACAGAGTACAAATTGAAGGTGTATATTTTTTAAAATGGAGTACATGTGAAGGGTGAATATTTTTTTTTAACAGAGTAGATATAGATGAGGTATTTATTTTAAAACAGAGTATACACAGATGGTTTATATTTTTTATAACACAGTACTAATTGAAGGTGTATAATTTTATAACATAATAGAAATAGTGTGTATTTATTTTAAATCAGAGCACATGGAGAGGGTGTATACTTTTAATAACTATACAATTTGAGGGTGTATATTTTTAATAACAGAGTAGAATTAAAGGGTGTATTTATTTTAAAACAGTACATTTAGAGGGAGTACATTTTTTATGACAGAGTAGAAACAGAGGGTGTATTTATTTTAAAACAGAGTACATGTAAAGGGAGTATATATTTTATAATGGAGTAAATGTGGAGTGTGTATATCTTTTATAGCAGAGTAGTAATAGAGGGTGTATTTATTTTAAACATGGTACATGCAGAGGGTGTATATTTTTTAAAACAGTAAAAATTAAGGATGCATATTTTTTATAATAGAGTAGAAATAGAGGGTGTATTTATTTTAAAAAAGAGTACATGTAGAGGGTGTAAATTTTTTATAACAGTAAAAGTTGAGAATGTGTATTTTTATATTAGAGTAGAAATAGGTGGTGTATTTATTTTAAAACAGAGTACATGCACAGGGTGTATATTTTTTATTACACACTAAAATATGTGGAAGTGTATTTTTTATAACAGACTAGAAATAGAGGGTGTATTTATTTTAAAACACAGTACAAGCAGAGGGAGTGTATTTTTTATAACAGAGTACATAAGGAGCTTGTATATTATTTATAACAGAGTAGAAATAGAGGGTGTATCTATTTTTTAAAATAGTACATGAAGAGGGAGTATATTTTAGGTAATAGAGTAGAAAATGATGGTTTATTTATTACAAAACAGAGTATATGTAGAGGGTGTATATATTCTATAACACTGTACAATTTGAGGTTGCATATTTTCTTAAAACACAGTAGAAAGAGATGGTGTATCTATTTTAAAACAGAGTACATGTAGACGGTGTATATATTTTTAACAGAGTAAAAATTGAAGGTGTGTATATTTTATAACAGAGTAGAAATAGAGGGTGTATTTATTTTAAAACAGAGTATATGTAGAGGGAGTATATTTTTTATAATAGAGTAAATTCGGAGGGAGAATATTTTGTATAACAGAGTAGAAATAGAGGGTGTATTTATTTTAAAACAAAGTACATGTAGAGGGAGTATAGTTTTTATAACAGAGTTTATTCGGAGGGAGTATATTTTGAATAACAGAGTAGAAATAGAGGGTGTATTTATTTTAAATCAGAGTACATGCACAGGGTGTATATTTTATATTACACAGTAAAATTTGTGGAAATGTATTTTTTATAACAGACTAGAAACAGAGGGTGTACATATTTTAAAACACAGTACATGTAGAGGGAGTATATTTTTTATAACAGAGTATATTAGGAGCTTGTATATTATTAATAACAGTAGAAATAGAGGGTGTATCTATTTTAAAAAATAGTACATGATGAGGGAGTATATTTTAGGTAATAGAGTAGAAAAAGATGGTTTATTTATTTCAAACAGAGTATATAGAGAGGGTGTATATATTCTACAACACTGTACAATTTGAGGGTGTTTACTATAACAGAGTAGAAAGACAGGGTGTATTTATTTTAAAACAGTACATGTAGAGGATGTATAATTTTTTAACAGAGTAAAAATTGAGGGTGTATATATTTTATAACAGAGTAGATATAGAGGGTGTATTTATTTTAAAACAGAGTATACGCATAGGTGTATAATTTTTATAAGAGAAAAGAAATTGAGGGTGTATATTTTTTTAAACAGGGGACATGTAGAGGTTGTATATTTTTTATAACAGAGTACAAATTCAGGGTGTATATTTTTTATAAGAGTGTAGAAATCTATGGTGTATTTACTTTAGAACAGAGTACATGTAGAGATTGTATATTTCTTATAAGAGAGAACAAATTGAGGGTGTATATTTCTTATAACAGAGTAGAAATAGAGGGTGTATTTATTTTAAACAGAGTACAGGTAGAGGGTGTACATTTTTTATAACTGTACAATTTGTGGGTGTATAATTTTTATAACAGAGTAGAATTGGAGGTTTTATTTATTTTAAAACAGAGTACATTTAGAGGGCGTATATTTTTTATGACAGAGAAGAAATAGAGTGTCTATTTATTTAAAAACAGACTACATGTAGAGGGAGAATATTTTTATAACGGAGTACATTTGGGGGTGTATATTTTTTATAACAGAGTAGATATAAAAATTATATTTATTTTATAAGAGAGTACATGCAGAGGGTGTGTATTTTTTATAACACTGTGTAAATTGAAGGTGTATCTATTTTATAACAGAGTACAAATAGAGGATGTATTTATTTTAAAAGAGAGTACATGTAGAGGGAGTATATTTTTTATAAAGGAGTAGAAATAGTTGGTGTATTTTTTTTAAAACATAGTACATGTAGACAGTGTATATTTTTTACAACTGTAAAATTTGAGTTTGTATATTTTCTATAACAGAGTAGAAATAGAGGGTGTATTTATTTTAAAACAGAGCACATTTATAGGGTGTATAATCTTTATGACAGAGTAGAATTAGAGGGTATATTTATTTTAAAACAGAGTATATATAGAGGGAGTATATTTTTTATAACGGAGTACATATGCAGGGTGTATATTTTTTATAACAGAGTAGAAATAGAGGGTGTAATTATTTTAAAACAAAATACATGTAGAGGGTGTATATTCTTTATGACAATGTAGAAATATAGGATGTATCTATTTTAAAACAGAGTACAATTAGAGGGAGTATTTTTTAATAACGGAGTACATGTGGAGGGTGTATGTTTTTTTATAACAGAGTAGAAATAGAGGGTGTATTTATTTTAAAACAGAGTACATGAAGAGGGTGCATATTTTTTATAGCACAGTACAAGTTGTGGGTGTATATTATTTATAACAGAGTAGAAATAAATGGTGTATTTATTTTAAAACACAATATATGTAGAGGGTGTGTATTTTTTATAACACTGTGCAATTTGAAGGTCTATATATTTTAAAACAGAGTATATGTAGAGGCTGTATATTTCTTGTAATGGAGTACAAATTGATTGTGTATATTATTTTAAACACAGTACATGTGGAAGGTGTGTACATTTTTTATAACAGAGTAGGAATAGATGGTGTATTTATTTTAAAACAGAATATATGTAGAGTGTGTGTATGTTTTATAACACTGTGCAATTTGAGGGGCGTATATATTTTATAACAGAGTAGAAATAGAGGGTAAATTTATTTTAAAGTAGAGCACAAGCAAAGGGGTGTTTTTTTTTAGAACAGAGTACCAATTGAGGGTGTATATTTTTTATAAGAGAGTACAAATTGAGGGTGTTAATATTTTATAACAGAGTACAGGCAGAGGGTGTGTATTTGTTATAACACAGTAAAAATTGTGGGTGTATAATTTTTAAAGCAGAGTAGAAATAGAGGGTGAATTCCCTTTAAAACAGAGTACATGTAGAGGGTGTATATTATTTATAACAGAGTACAAATTTAGGGTGTATATTACTTAAAACAGAGCAAATGTGGAGGTTGAATATTTTTTATAACTGAGTAGAAATAGAGTGTGTATTTATTTTGAAACAGAGTACATGGAGAGGGAGTATATTTTTTGATACAGAGTACATGTGGAGGGTGTATATTTTTTATAACAGAGTAAAAATAGTTGGCGTGTTTATTTTAAAACAGAGTACATGCAGAGGGTGTATATTTTTTATAACAGAGTCGAAATAGAGGGTGTATTTATTTTAAAACAGTACATGCAGAGGGTGTATATTTTTTATAACAGCAAATATTGAGGGTGTATATTTGTTGTAACAGAGTAGAAATATAGGGTGTAAATATTTTAAAACACAGTACATGTAGAGGGTGTATATTTTTTATAACATAGAACAAATTGAGGGTGTATATTTTAAGAATGGAGTACAGGTGGAGTGTGTGTATTTTTTATAAAAGAGTGCATATAGAGGGTGTATTTATTTTAAAACAGAGTACATGCAGAGGGTGTATATTTTTTATAACAGTACTAATTGAAGGTGTATATTTTTTATTACAGAGTAGAAATATTGGGTGTGGATATTTTAAAGAGAGTACATGTTGAGGGTGTATATTTTGTATAACAGAGTACAAATTGAGGGTGTATATTTTTTAGAAGAGTAGAAATATAGGGTGTAGTTATTTTAAAAGAGAGTACATGTAGAGGAAGTATATTTTTTATAACAGAGTAGAAAAAGATGGTGTATTTATTTTAAAACAGAGTACATGCAGAGGGTGTATATTTTTTATAACACATTAAAAATTGAGGGTGCATATTTTTATAACAGAGAAGAAATAGAGGGTGTAGTTATTTTAAAACAGAGTCCATGTAGAGAGAGTATATTTTTTATAACTGTACAATTTGAGGGTGTATATTTATTATAACAGAGTAGAATTTGAGGGTGTATTTATTTTAAAACAGAATACATTTATAGGGTGTGTATATTTTATGACAGAGTAGAAACAGAAGTGTATTTATTTTAAAACAGAGTACATGAAGAGGGAGTATATTTTTTAAAATGGTGTACATGTGGAGGGTGTATATTTTTTATAACATTGTAAAAATTGAGGGTGTATATATTTTATAATAGAGTAGAAATAGAGGGTGTATTTATTTTAAAACGGAGGACATGTAGGGGTTGTATTTTGTTATAACACTGTACAATTTGAGGGTGTATATTTCTTATAACCGAGTAGAAATAGAGGGTGTATTTATTTTAAAACAGAGAACATGTAGAGGGAGTATATTTTTTATAACATAGTAAAAATTCAGGGTGTATATGTTTTATAACAGAGTAAAAATAGAGGGTGTATTTTGAAACTGAGTATATGCAGAGGGTGTATAATTTTTATAATAGAGTAGAAGTAGCTGGTATATTTATTTTAAAACAGATTATATGTACAGGCTTCATATTTTTTATAACAGAGTACAAATTGATTGTGTATGTTATTTAAAGCACAGTACATGTGGAGGGTGTATATTTTTTATAACAGAGAAGGAATAGATGGTCTACTTATTTTAAAACAGAATACATGTAAAGTGTGTGTATTTTTTATAACACTGTGCAATTTGAGGGAGTATATTTTTTATAATAGAGTAGAAATTGATGGTGTATTTATTTTAAAATAGAGTACATGTGGAAGGTGTATATTTTTTATAGCACTGTACAATTTCATGATGTATATTTTGTATAACAGTAGAAATAGAGGGGGTATTTATTTTAAATCTGAGTACATGTAGAGGGAGTATATTTTTTATAAAAGAGTACAAATGAGGTTGTATATATTTTCCAACATAGTAGAAATAGAGGGTGTATTTATTTTCAAGTAGGGTAAAAGTAGAGGGTGTATATTTTTTATTACAGAGTACAAATTGATTTTGTATATTATTTAAAACAGAGTACATGTTGAGGGTGTATATCTTTTATAACAGAGAAGAAATAGATGGTGTATTTATTTTAAAGCAGAGTACATGCAGAGGGTGTATATTTTTTATAACAGTAAATATTGTGGGTGCATATTTTTATAACAGAGTAGAAATAGAGGGTGTATTTATTTTAAAACAGAGTACATGAAGAGGGAGTCTATTTTTAAAATAGAGTAGAAAGATTTGGTGTATTAATTTAAAAACAGAGTACATATAGAGGTTGTATATTTTTTATAAATGTAAAATTTGATTGTGTATATTTTTTATAACAGAGTAGAATTAGAGGGTGTATCTATTTTAAAACAGAGTACATGTAGAGGTAGTATATTTTTTATAACAGAGTACATGTGGAGGGTGTATGTTTTTTATAAAAGAGTAGAAATAGAGGGGGAATATACTTCAAAACAGAGTACTTGTAGAATGTGTATAGTTTTTATAACAGAGTACAAATTGATTGTGTATATTATTTAAAACAGAATATCTGGCGGGTGTATATTTTCTATAATGGAGAAGAAATAGATGGTGTAGTTATTTTAAAACAGAGTAAATGCAGAATGTGTATATTTTTTATAACACAGTAAAAATTGAGGGTGCATATTTTTTATAATAGAGTGGAGAGAGAGGGTGTATTTCTTTTAAAACAGAGTACATGTAGATTGTGTATATTTTTTACAACACGGTACAAATTGAGGGTGTATTTTTTTATAACAGAGTAGGAATATAGGGTGTAGTTATTTTAAAACAGGGTACATATTGAGGTTGTATATTTTTTATAACTTAGTAGAAATAAATGGTGTATTTATTTTAAAACAGAATACATGAACTGATTGTATATTTTTATAACAGAGTAAAAATAGAGGATGTATTTATTTTAAAGCAGAGTACATATAAGGGGAGTATATTTTTTATAAAAGAGTATAAATGAGTTTGTATATATTTTATAACACAGTAGAAATACAGGGTGTATTTATTTTAAAGCAGGGTAAAGGTAGAGTGTGTATATTTTATATTACAGAGTACAAATTGATTGTGTATATTATTGAAAACAGTACATGTGGAGGGTGTATATTTTTTATAACAGAGTAGAAAAAGATGGTGTATTTAAATTAAAACCGAGTACATGCAGAGGGTGTATATTTTTATGAAAGTAGAAATGCAGGGTGAATTTACTTTAAACCAGAATACATGTAGAGGTTGTATATTTACTTTTTATAGCAGAGTAGAATGGAGGGTGTATTTATTTTAAGTCACAATACCTGTGGAGGTTGTGTAATTTTTTATAACAGAGTAACTGTGGAGATTCTATATTTTTACAACAGAGTAGAAATTGAGGGTGCATTTTTTTTTAAATACAGGACATGTAGAGGGAGTATATTTTTTAAAACAGAGTAAAAATTGAGGGTGTATATTTTTTATAACAGAGTAGAAAAAGAGGGTGTATTTATTTTAAAACAGAGTACAGGTGGAGGGTGTGTATTTTTATAAAACTGTAGAATTTGAGTGTGTATATTTTGTATAACAGACTAGAAATAGAGGGGGTATTGATTTTAAAACAGAGTAAATGTAGAGGTTGAATATTTTTTATAACATAGTAGAAATAGAGGGTATATATTTTTTTAAAACAGAGTACATGCAGAGGGAGCATATTTTTTTATAACAGAGAACAAATCAGCTTGTATATATTTTATAACAGAGTAGAAAATGAGGGTGTATTTATTTTAAAACAGGGTACATTTTGAATGTGTATATTTTTTATAACAGACTACAAATTAAGGATGTATATTATCTAAAACAGAGTACAAGTGGAGGGTGTATTATTTTTATAACAGAGTAAAATAGATGGTGTATTTATTTTAAAACAGAGTATATGCAGAGGGCTTATATTTTTAATAACAGTAAAAATTCAGGGTGTATATTTTCTGTAACAGTGTAGAAATAGAGGGTGTATTTATTTTAAAACAGTACATTTAGAGGGTGTATATTATTTACAACAGAGTACAAATTGAGGGTGTATATTTTTTAGAACAGAGTACATGTGGATTTGGTATACTTTTTATAACACTGTAGATATAGATGGTGTATTTATTTTAAAACAAAGTACATGAAAACGGTGTATATTTTTATAACTAAGTACAAATTGAAAGTGTATATCTTTTATAACAGAGTACAAATAGAGGTAGTATTTTTTTAAACAGAGTACAAATTGAGGGTGCATATTTTTTTATAACTGTGCAGTAACAGAGGGTGTATTTATTTTAAAACAGAGTACATGTAGAGGGTGTATATTTTTATAACACTTTACAATTTGAGGGTGTATATTTTGTATAACAGAATAGAAATAGAGGGTGTATTGATTTTAAAACAGAGTACATGCAGAGGTAGTATATGTTTTTATAACAGAGTACAAATTTGGTTGTATACAATTTATAACACAGCAGAAATTGAGGGTGTATTTATTTTAAAATGGAGTACCTGTAGAATGTGTATATTTTTATAACAGAGTACAAACTGTGTATATACTTTAAAAAAGAGTACATGTGGAGGGTGTATATTTTTTACAACAGAGGAGAAGTAGATGGTGTGTTTATTTTGAAACAGAGTACATGCAGAGGGTGCATATTTTTTATAACACAGTAAAAATTGAGGGTGCATATTTTGCATAACAGAGTAGAAATAGAGGATGTATTTACTTTATAACAGAGTACATGTAGACGTAATATATTTTTATAACAGAGTACAAATGAAGTCGTATATATTTTATAACAGAGTAGAAATAGAGGGTGTATTTATTTTAAAACAGAGAACATGCAGTGGGTGTATATTATTTTATAACAGAGTACAAAATGATTGTGTATATTATTTAAAACAGAGTATAATGGGAGGGTGTATATTTTTGTACCAGAGAAGAAATAGATGTTGTATTTGTTTTAAAACAGAGTACATACAGAGGGTGTATATTTTTTAAAACACAGTAAAAATTGAAGGTGTATATTTTTTATAACATAGTAGAAAGAGTGTGCATTTATTTTAAAACAGAGTACATGTAGAGGGTGTATATGTTTTATAACAGAGTACAAATTGACAGTCTATATTATTTAAAACAGATTACATGCAGAGTGTATATTTTTTATAACACAGTACAAACTTAGGCTGTATATTTTGTATAACAGAGTAGAAATAGAGATTGTATTTTTTTTAAACAGAATACATTTAGAGGCTGTATATATTTTATAACAGAGTAGAAATAGTTGGTTTATTTATTTTAAAACAGAGTACATGTAGAGGGAGTATATTTTTTAGAAGAGAGTACAAATTAGGTTGTATATATTATATAACAGAGTAGAAATAGAGTGTATATTTATTTGAAAACACAGTATATGTAGAGGGTGTATATTTTTTATAACAGTGTAGAAACAGATGGTGTATTTATTTTTAAACCGAGTACATGCCAAGGGTGTATATATTATACAACACAGTAAAAATTGTGGGTGTATATTTTGTATAACAGAGTAGAAATATAGGGTGAATTTATTTTAAAACAGAGTACATGCAGAGGGTATATATATTTTATAACAGACTATAATTTAAGGGTGTATATTATAGAAAAGAGAGTACAAGTGGTGGGTATATATTTTCTATGACAGAGTAAAATAGATGGTGTATTTATTTTAAATAGAGTATATGCAGAGGGTTTATATTTTTAATAACAGTAAAAATTGTGGGTGTATATTTTTTATAACAGAGTAGAAATAGAGGGTGTAGTTATTTTAAAACAGAGTACAAATTGTGGGTGTATATTTTTTATAACAGAGTGGAATAGAGGGTGTAGTTATTTTAAAACAGAGGACATACAGTGGTTGTATATTTTTTATAACAGAGTAGAAATAGAGGGTGTATTTATTTTTAAACCGAGTACATTTAGAGGGAGTATATTTTTTATAACACAGTACAAATGAGGTGGTAAATATTTTATAACAGAGTAGAAATACAGGGTTTATTTATTTTAAAACAGAGTACATGTAGAAGGTGTATATTTTTTATAACAGAGTACAAATTGATTGTGTATATTGTTTAAAACAGAGTACATGTGGAGGGTGTATAGTTTTTATAACAGATTAGAAATAGATGGTGTATTTTTTAAAACAGAGTACATGTAGATGGTATATATTATTTATATCACTGTAAAATTTAATGTTGAATATTTTCTATAACAGAGTAGAAATAGGTGGTGTATTTATTTTAAAACAGAGTACATGCAGAGGGTGTATATTTTTTGTAACACAGTACAAATTGAGGGTGTATATATTTTATAACAGAGAAGAAATAGAAGTTGTATTTATTTTAAAACAGAGTCCATGTAGAGGGAGTATATTTTTTATAATAAAGAAGGAATAGTTGGTGTATTTATGTTAAAATGGAGTACATGCAGAGGGTGTATATTTTCTATATCACTGTACAATTTTAGGGTGTATATATTTTATAACAGAGAAGAATTAGAAGCTGTATTTATTTTAAAACAGAGTACATGTAGAGGGAGTATATTTTTTTATAATACAGTAGAAATAACTGGTGTATTTATGTTAATGCAGAGTACATGTAGAGCCTGTATACTTTTTATATCACTGTACAAATTGAGGGTGTATATATTTTATAACAGTAGAAATAGAGGTGTATTTATTTTAAAAGGGAGTACATGGAGAGGGTGTATATTTTTTATAACAGATTAAAATTGAAGGTATATATTTTTTAGAATGGTGTACATGTGGAGGTTGTATATTTTTTATAACAGTGTAGATATGGATGGTGTATTTATTTTAATACAGAGTACATGCAGAAGGTGTATATTTTTTATATCACAGTACAAATTGCGGGTGTATATTTTTTATAACAGAGTATAAATAGAGGGTGTAGTTGTTTTAAAACAGAGTACCTGTAGAGGGTGTGTATTTTTATAACAGAGTACAAATTGAGGGTGTATATTTTTTATAACAGAATAGAAATAGATGGTGTTTTTATTTTAAAACAGTGTAGAAGCAGAGGGTATGTATTTTTTATAACAGAGTAAAAAAGTGGGTGCATTTATTTTAAAACAGAGTATATGTAGAGGTGTATATTTTTTATAAGAGAATAGAAATTGAGGGTGTATATTTTTTTAAGCAGAGTACATGTAGAGGGTGTATATTTTTTTAAGCAGAGTACAAATCGAGGATGCATATTTCTTAGAACAGAGTACATGTGGATTGTGTATATTTTTTTAGAACAGAGTAGATATATATTTTTATTCATTTTATCACAGAGTACATGCAGACGGTGTACATTTTTTATAACACAGTAGAAATTGAGGGTGCATATTTTTTATAACATAGTGGAATTAGAGGGGGTATTTATTTTAAAACAGAGTACATTAGAGGGTGTATATTTTATGACAGTGTAGAAACAGAGGGTGTATTTATTTTAGAACAGAGTACAGGCAGAGTTTGTATATTTTTTATAACACAGTACAAATTGAGGCTGTATACATTTATTACAGTGTAGAAATGGAGCATGTATTTATTTTAAAACAGAGTACATGTAGAGGGTAAAAACTGAGGTTGTAAACTTTTTATATCAGAGAAAATTTGAGAGTGTAAATTATTTATACCAGAGTAAAATTTGAGGGTGTATATTTTTTATAACAGAGTACAAATTGAAAGTGTACATTTTTAAAACAGAGTGGAGGGTGTACTCTGTTATAAGAAATAAACACCCTCTATTTATAATCTGTTATAAAATAATATACACAATCACAACCTAGTGCTTTAAAAAAATATAAATCCTCTATTTATACTCTGTTATAAATAATATAAACCCTCCCTGCTTATTCTGTTATAAAAAATATACACCCAAAATTTTTTCTCTGTTATAAAAATATGCTCAGTCACAAATTTGACTTTTACCAAAAGAAAAATAAACCCTCTATTTCTACTCAGTTATAAAATATATACACATTCCCTATGTACACTATTATAAAATATATACGCCCTCTATTTTTACTCTGTTGTAAAAAATGTACACACTCACAATAAAGTATTTTTCAAAAAGTATAAACCCTATACTGTACTCTGTTATAAAGTATATACTCCCTCTCTTTGTTCTGTGTAATAAATTATGTACACCCTCTATTGCACGCTGTTATAAAAAATATAAACACTCACAATGCAGTCCTTTAAAAATGTATAAATTCTCCATTTTAACTCCGTTATAAATAATATACACCCTTCCTTTTTACTCTGCTATAAAAGTACACACCCTTTATTTTCATTCTGTTATAAAACTTATACATCCACAATTTGTACTCTGTTATAAAAATATATACCCTTTATTTCTACTCTGTTATAAAAAACATACACCTTCCTTATGTACATTGTCATAAAATATATACACCCTCTATTTGTACTCTGGCATAAAAAATATACACACTCACAAAATAGTCTTTCATAACAAATATAAACCTTGTATTTTTACTCTCTTCAATATACCTAATGCACAGTAAGTACTCAGTGAATGTTAGTCATCTATTTTTTCTCACTCATATTTCATTGATGTAACAATTAAATTACTCAATTACAATAACACATTGAACTGGTCCAAACAAGTTTAGGAATTCACGCAACTGGCTCTTGATATGCTTTCAGTCCAAACGGAGGGAACCAAATTAGAGTGGCATGTAAGACAACAATAACCAGAACATGCAGCAGTAGTTGCCAGTAGTATGTTTCCCAGAGGGAATGGAGACCCGCAGGTAAGTTAAATGGAGGTCACTTAAGAGAGTTTCTTCTTTGATGAAGCTCTAACCTCACCCCCGTAGACTCTATTCCCAACCAGGGCTGATGCTTCATGTGGCACAGGCTGTGGCCCTCACAAAGACACCCAGCTGAGAGGGTGAGTGGGGGTTTGGAAACCATCCATGCTCCAAAGGAAGAGACACCTTTCCCTAATTCACACATCCATTCTCCCTCCTTCTTCCCTAACCCTGCCTCCTACTCAAGCCCACACATTCTGACATAGAACACAATTCGTCAGGTGAAAGCACTGTCAAGGATACTCTCATTCAAAACAACAGCACAGTCAAACAGAGAGCATGCTTGCATATGAAATGGGATTAATTCTTTCAGACATGGCTCATGATGACTGGGGCCACACCAACAGGACAGCAGCTCTGCTCTGCACCGAGCCCATCTGTGTGCCTGGCCACACCTCAAAATGCTTCCTACTCTCTCATTTCACCCTCAGAGGCAGACAAGAGGACTGCAAAGGACTCATGTCTTCTCCCATGCTCTCTGAAAAGGACTCCCATTTCTCCTGGGGGACCAAAGGAACAACAAAAGTAGCTTTTGATTGGTAGAGCACACAACGTTTTCAAAGTACAGAGCTAAAACTGTCCCTGCTTTACGTGCTTTCACACTTAAAGCAG
Organism: Ateles fusciceps; assembly: GCA_036589455.1. NCBI lineage: Eukaryota > Metazoa > Chordata > Mammalia > Primates > Atelidae > Ateles > Ateles fusciceps. Next base: position 75,528 of record JAZHEH010001613.1, read on the forward strand.
GGACAGTTTTAGCTCTGTATTTTGAAAAACTTGTCTCCCTTCAAGTGCTGTAGCTGATGAAGTTAGAATGAGTGATCTGTGTCCACTGGAACATTCTTGTAGTAATCAAGGATTCGGTGACATTTTAATTCTTTAGAACTGATCCTCATTCTTGTCAATCAACTGTGAATTTTCTCTGTTCATTTCCATTTGTATTCTGTTTTCAAAAAATAGAAACCCTCTCTTTGTATTCTGTTTTAAAAAAAATAAATACACTCAAAAAATAGTCAAATAAAAAATATAAACCCCTATTTGTACTCTGGTATAAAAAATATCCAAACTCTCTTGTACTCTATTAAAAGATATATACACCCTCTATTTTAACACTGTTATGAAAACCATACAGCCATATTTGTACTCTGTTACAAAAGATATACACCCTCTATTTGTACAGTGTAAGAAAATATATAAACCCTCTATTTGTACTCTGGCATAAAAAATATGCACACTCTCAATATAGTCCTTTAACTATATGTAAACACACTATTTGTACTCTGTTATACAGCATATTCACCTTCTGTTTGTTCTCTGTTAGAAAAGATGTACATACTCAAAAAATAGTCTTTTATGGAAAATATGCACCCTCTGTGTGTTCTCCGTTTTAGAAAATAGGCACCCTCTCTATGTACTCAGTCATAAAATGATATACCCTCTATATGTACTCTGTTAAAAAAAATACACACCGTCTATTTGTACTCTGTTGTAAAAAATGTCAACCCTCTATTTTACTCGGTTATAAATATATACACACTTGCAAAATATTTTTATAAACATATGAATCCTCTATTTGTACTCTCTTATAGAAAATATACACCCTCAATTTTTACTCTGTTATAAAAATATACAAAGTAAATAATAGACTTTTGCCAAACATAGAAACCTTCTATTTCTACTCTGTTATAAAATATATACACCCTGTATGGGTACACTCTTATAAAAAATATACACCCTCTATTTTTACACTGTTTTATAAAAAATATACACCCTCTATTGTACTCTGTTATCAAAAATGTACACTATTTGTACTCTGTTATGAAAAATATACACACTCACACAATAGTCTTTTGTAAAATATATAAACTCTATTCATACTGTTATAAAAAATACACACAATCTATTTCTACTGTTATAAAAAATATGAACACTCTATTAGTATTCTGTTATCACACAAATACATCCACAATATAGTCTTTTCTTAAAAATATAAAACCTCTATTTTTACTCTGTTATTAAAAAAATACACCCTTTATTTGTACTATGTTTTAAAACATATAACCCATCTACTTGTACTCTGTTCTAAAATCAGACCAACTTCCAAAGCATCTTTATAAAATATATAAACCCTCTATTTGTACTCTGTTATAAAAAATGTACACCTTCGTTTTTTACTCTGTAATAAGAAATATACACCCTGAATTTGTACTCTGTTTTAAAAAATATACACCCTGTATTTCTTCTATGTTATGCAAAATATATACCCTCTATTTTTACTCTGTTATAAAAAATATACACCTTTTATTTGTACTGTGTTATAAAAAACATACCCCTTCTATTTCTACTGTGTAATAAAAAATATACACCCTCAATTTGCAAACTGTTTTAAAAATATACACCATGTATTTCTAGTGTATTATACAAAATACATACCCTTTATTTTTACCCTGTCTAAAATATATAAACTTTCTATTTGTACTCTATGACAAAAAATATATACCCTCTACTTGTAATCTGTTTTAAAATAAATACACCCTCTGTTTTAAAATAAATACACCCTCTGTTTCTAGTCTGTAATAAAAAATATAGAGTTTCTGTTGGTACTCTTTTATGTGAAATATACCCCTTCCATTTATACTCTGTAATAAAAAATATACACCCTGTATTTCTATGTTATACAAAATATATACCCTCTATTCTTACTCTGTCAAAAAAAATATAAACCTATTTCTACAGTGTAAAAATTATAGAACCTCTATTTGAACTCTGGTTTAAAAATATACACCATGTATTTCTATAATATTATGCAAAATATATACCATCTATTTTTACTCTGTTATAAAAAATATACACCTTCCGTTTGTAATGTTTTAAAAATATGCCCTTTCTATTTCTACTCTGTAATAAAAAATATACACCCTCTATTTGTACTCTGTTTTAAGAAATATACACCCTGTATTTCTACTATGTTTTACAAAATACATGCCCTCTATTTCTACTGGGTTATGAAAAATATGCACCCTCACATTTTTCTCTGTTTTAAAAAATATACCCATTCTATTTGTAATCTGTAATAATAAATATACACCCTCTATTTGTACTCTGTTTTAAAAAATATACACACTGCACCCTCTATTTGTACTCTGTTTTAAAAAATATAGACACTGTATTTCTACTATGTTATACAAATATATACCCTCTATATTTACTCTGTTATAAAAAATATACACCTATTTGTACTATGTAATAAAAATATACATCCTCTATTTGTACTCTGTTATAAAAAAATATACACCCTTTCTTTGTACTCTTTTTTTTAAAACATACCACCACTATTTCTACTCACTAATAATAAATGTACACTCTCAATCTGTACTCTGTATTAAAAAATATATACCCTGAATTTCCACTATGTTATGCAAAATATATATACCCTCTATTTTACTGTTATAAAAAATATACACTTTCTTTTTTATTCTGTTATATAAAATATACACCCTCTCTTTTTTCTCTGTTTTAAAAAATATACCCCTTCTATTCTCTCTATAATAAAAAATAGGCACCCACTAATTATACTGTTTTAAAAAATATGCACCCTGTATATCTACTATGTTATTCAAAATATATAACTTCTATTTTTACTCTGTTTTGAAATATATACATTTTCCATTTGTAATTTGTTATAAAAAATATACACCCACTATTTGTAGTTATAAAAAATATACACTCTGACTTTGTTCTCTGTCTTAAAAAGTATACTCCTTCTATTTCTACTCTGTAATAAAAAATATACACCCTGTATTTCTACTATGTTATGCAATATACATATTCTCTGTTTTTACTCTGTTATAAAAAATATACACCTTCTATTTTTACTCTATAATAAAAAATATACACCCTCTATTTTCTGTAATAAAAAGTATACACCCTCTAGTTGTACACTGTTATAAAAATTATACACACTTTATTTATACTGTTTTATAAATATACACTCTGTAATTCTACTATGATATACAAAATATATACTCTCAATTTTTACTCTGTTATAAAAAATATACACCTTCTGTTTCTACTATGTAATAAAAAATATATAATCCCTATTTGTATTCTGTAATAAAAATATACACCCTCTAATTTTACTCGATTTTAAAAAATAATCCAACCTGTTTTTCTACTATATTATACTAAATATATACCCTCTATTTTTACTCTGTAATAAAAATATACACCCCCATTTGCACTCTATAATAAAAACATACACCCTCTATTTGTACTCTGTTTTAAAAAATCATCCAACCTTTATTTCTATTATATTATACAAAATATATACCCTCTATTTTACTCTGTTATAAAAAATATACACTTTCTATTTGTACTCTGTTTTAAAAAATATACAGCCACTTTTTGTGCTCTGTTTTAAAAAATATACCACTTTTATTTGTACTCTGTAATAAGAAATATACACCCTCTATTTGTACTTTGTTTTAAAAAATATATTCCCTATATTTCTTCTATGTTATACAATTATATACCCTCGATTTTTACTGTTATAAATAGTATGCCCCTGTCATTTCTACTCTGTAATGGAAAATATATACCTTCTATTGTACTCTGTAATAAAAATATACACCCTCTATTTGTGTTCTGTTTTAAAAAATATACTCCCTGTATTTCTATTATGTTATGCAAATTATATACCCTCCAATTTTACTGTTACAAAGAATATACGCCTTCAATTTGTACTCTGTAATAAAATATATACACCCTCTCTTTGTACTCTGTTATAAAAAATATACACCTTGTCTTTATACTCTGTTTTAAAAAATATACCCTCCTATTTGTATTTTGTAATAAGAAATATACACCCTTTATTTGAACTGAGTTTCAAAAATATACACCATTTATTTCTGCTACGTTACACAAAATATATACTGCATATATTTACTCGGTTACAAAAAATATACACCCTCTAATTTTACTCTGTAATAAAATATATACACACTCTATTTGCACCGTGTTATAAAAAATATACACCTTGTATTTCTACTGTTATACAAAATATATACCCTCTATTTTTACTGTTAAAAAATATACACCTTCTATTTGTACAGTGTAATAAAAATTATACACCCTCTATTTGAACTCTGGTATAAAAATATACACCCTCTATTTCTATAGTGTTATGCAAAATATATACTCTATTTTTACTCTGTTATAAAAACTGTACACCTTTTTCCACTGTGTAATAAAAAATTTACACCCTCTATTTGTACTGTATTATAAAGAATATACACCCTCTCTTTGTACACTGTTATAAAAAATATACCTCTTCTAATTCTACTCTGTAAAAAAATTATAAACCTTCTAATAGTACATAGTTTTAAAATATATACACACTGTAATTCTACTGTTATAAATAATATATACCCTATATTTTACTCTGTTATAAAAAACATTCACCTTCTATTTCTAATGTGTAATAAAAAATATACACCCCTAATTTGTACTCTGTTTTAAAAATATATACACCCTGTATTTCTACTATGTTATACAAATTATATACTATATATTTTTACTGTTACAAAAAATATGCAACTTCTATTTGTACTCTGTAATAAAAAACATATACCCTCTATTTGTACCCTGTTATATAAATATTCACCCATTCTTTGTATTCTGTGTTAATAAATATAACCCTTCTATTTCTACCCTGTAATAAAAAATATTCAAACTTTATTTGTACTCCGTTTTAAAAAATATACACTCTGTATTTTTCTACTGTGTTATACGAAATATATACCCTCTATTTTTACTCTGTTATAAATAATATACTCCCTCTATTTATACTCTGCTATAAAATATATACAACGGGTCTTTGTACTCAGATTTAATACATATACCACTTCTGTTTCTACACTGTAATAAAAATTATACGTCATCTATTTGTACTCTGCTTTAAAAAGTACACACACTGTATTTCTACTACGTTATACAAAATTTATACCCTCTAATTTTACTCTGTTATAAAAAATGTACACCTTTTATTTGTACTGTGTAATAAAATATATACAACCTCTATTTGTACTCTGCTATAAAAAAATAAAACTCTCACTTTGTACTCTGTTATAAGTAATGTACCCGTTTTATTTCTACTCTGTAATAAAAAATATACACCCTCCATTTTTACTCTGTTTTAAAACATATACACCCTGTTTTTATACTGTATTATACTAAATATATGCAATCTATACTTTGTTATAAAATATGTACACCTTCTATTTGTACTGCGTAATAAAAAATATCCACCTTCTATTTGTACTCTGTTATAAAAAATATACAACCACTCTTTGTATTCTGTTTTAAAAAATATTCTTCTTCTATTTCTGCTATGCAATAAAAATTATACAGCCTTTCTTTACTGTTTTAAAAATTATACACTCAGTATTTCCACTATGTTACACAAATTATATACCCACAATTTTACTCTGTTATAAAAAATATACACCTTCTATTTTTACTCTGTAATAAAAAATACACACCTTTACTTGTACTTTCTTTTAAAAAATATACACCCTGTATTTCTACAATGTTATAAAAAATATATACCCTCTGTTTTCACTCTGTTATAAAAAATATAAACCTTCTATTTGTACTCTGTAATAAAAAATATAAACCCACTCTTTGTGCTGTGTTACAAAAAGTATATCCCTTCTAACTCTACTCTGGTATGAAAAATATACACCCTCTATTTGTACTCTGTTTTAAAAAATATACACCCTGTATTTCTACTATGTTATACAAAATATATACCCTGTAATTGTACTCTGTTATAAAAAATATACACCTTCTATTTGTACTCTGTAATAAAAAATATTCACCCTCTATTTGTACTCTGTTTTAAATAATATACAGCCTGTATTTCTACTATGTTATTCAAAATATATGCACTCTGTTTTTACACTGTTATAAAAAATTTACACTTTTGTTATACTGTGTAATAAAAAATATACACCTTCTAATTGTACTCTGTAATAAAAATTATACACCCTCTGTTTATACTCTGTTATAAAAAATATACACCCTCTCTTTGTACTCTGTTTTCAAAAATATACCCCTTCTATTTATGATGTGTAATAAAAAATATACACCCACATTTTGTACTCTGTTTTAAAAAATATACACCCTGTTTTCTACTCTGCTATATAAAATAAATACTCTCTGTTTTTACTATTATTAAAAATAAACACCTTCTATTTGTACTCTGTAATAAAAAATATACACCCACTATTTGTGCTCTGTTACAAAAAATATACACTGTCTCTTGTGCTGTTATAAAAAATATGCTCCTTGTAATTCTACTCTGTTATAAAAAATATACACCCTCTACTTGTACTCTGTTTTATAATGAACATACTCTCTATTTCTATTCTGTAATAAAAAATATAGAGCTTCTATTTCTACTCTTTTATAAAAAATATACACCTTCCATTTTTACTCCGTAATAAAAAATATACAACCTCTATATTCTGTTATAAAATATATACACCCTCCCTTTTTACTCTGTAATAAATAATATACACCCTATAATTGTACTCTGTTATAAAAAATATACACTTGCTCTTTGTACTCTGTCTTAAAATATATACCCCTTGTATTTCTACTGTGTAATAAAAAATATACACCCTCTTTTTGTACTCTGTTTCAAAAAATATACACAATGTATCTCTACTATGTTATGCAAAATATATACACTTTATTTTTACTGTTTTAAAAAATATACACCTTCTATTTGTACTCTGTAACAAAAACTATACACCCTCTCTTTGTATTCTGTTATAAAAATATATATATCCTCTCTTTGGACTCTCTTAAAAAATACACCCCCTCTATTTCTACTCTGTAGTAAAAAATATACACCCTCTATTTTTACTCTGTTTTAAAATATACACCCTGTGTTTCTACTATGTTATACAAATATATATCCTCTATTTTTACTCTGTTATAAAAAATATACACCCTCTATTTGTACTCTGCTTTAAAAAATATACACACTGTATTTCTTCTATGTTCCACAAAATACATCCACTCTATTTTTACCCTGTTATAAAAAATATACACCTTCTATTTGTACTCTGCAATAAAATGTATAAACCCTCTCTTTGTACTCTGTTTTAAATAATATACCGCTTCTATCTCCACTCTGTAATAAAAAATATACACCTTCTATTTGTACTCTGCAATAAAAAATATACACCCTCTCTTTGTACTCTCTTTTCAAAAATATACCCCTTCTATTTCTATTCTGAAGTAAGAAATATACACCTTCAATTTTTACTCTGTAATAAAAAACATACACCCAATATTTGTACTCTGTTATAAAAAATATACAACCTTTCTTTGTACTATCTTTTAAGAAATATAAAACTTTTCTCTGTTTTAAAAAATAACATCTTCTATTTGTACTCTCCAAAAAAAATATACAGCCACTATTTGTACTCTGTTATAAAAAATATACACCCTCTCTTTCTGCTCTGTTATAAAAATTATTCCCCTTCTATTTGTACTCTGGTATAAAAAACATACACCCTCTACTTGTACTCAGTTTTAAAATAAATACACCCTCTATTTCTAGTCTGTAATAAAAAATATACCGCTTCTATTTCTACTCTGTTTTTAAAAATACACACCTTCTATTTGTACTCTGTAATAAAAAATATTCACTCTCTCTGTGCTCTGTTAAAAATAATTACCCATTCTATTTCTACTCTGGTATAAAAAATATACACACTCTACTTGTATTCTGCTTTAAAATAAATACACCCTCAATTTCCAGTCTGTAATAAAAAGTACACTACTTCTATTTCTACTCTGTTATAAAAAACATACACCTTCTATTTGTAATCTATAATAAAATTATACAACTTCTCTTTGTACACTCTTATAAAAAATATACACCCTCTCTTTGTACTGTGTTTAAAAATATACCCCTTCTATTTCTACTGTGTAATAAATAATATACTCCCTATATTTGGACTTTGTTTTAAAAAATATAAAACATTGTGTTTCTACTATGTTATACATATTATATACCCTCAAATATTGCTCTGTTGTTAAAAATAAAAACCTTCTATTTGTACTCTGAAATGAAGAATATACACCTTCTATTTATACTATGTTATAAATAATATACACCCTCTGCTTGTACTGTGTTTAAAAAATATACCCCTTCTATTTCTACTCCGTAATAAAAAATATACTCCCTCTATTTGCACGATGTTTTAAAAAATATACACCCTGTATTACTACTATGTTACACAATATGTATACCCTCTGTATTTACTCTTTTATAAAAAATATAAACCTTCTATTTGTACTCTGTAATAAAAAATATTCACCCTCTATTTGTACTATGTTATAAAAAATATACACCCTCACATTGTACTCTGCTTTAGAAAATATACACCGTGTATTTCTACTATGTTATACAAAATATATTCCATTTTTACTCTGTTATAAAAATATGCACGTTCTATTTGTACTCTGTAATAAGAAACATACACACACTATATGTACTCTGTTATAAAAATCATACACCCTTTCTTTGTACTCTGCTTTAAAAAATATACCCCTACTATTTTTACTTTGTATAAAAAATATACAGCCTCCATTTTTAGTCTGTTTTATAAAATATGCATCCTGTATTTCTATTATGTTATACAAAATATAGACCCTGTTTTTTTACTTTGTTATAAAAAATATACACCTTCTATTTGTACTCTGTAATATAAAATATACAACCTCTATTTGTACACTGTTATAAAATATATACGCCAACTCATTGTACTGTTTTAAAAAATATACCCATTCTATTTCTACCCTGTAATAAGAAATATACACCCACTATTTGTTCTCTGTTTTAGAAAATGTACACAATGTATTTCTTCTACGTTATACAAAATACATACCCTATATTTTTACTGTTATAAAAAATATACACCTTCTCTTTGTACTATGTAATAAAAAATATACACCCAATATTTGTACTCTGTCATAAAAAATATACAACCTCACTTTGTGCACTTTTAAAAGAAACATACCCCTTCTATTTCTACTCTGGTGTAAATAATGTACACCCTCTACTTGTTTTCTGTTTTAAAATAAATACAACCTCAATTTCTAGTCCTTAATGAAATATATACAGCTTCTATTTCTACTCTGTTATAAAAAATATACACCTTCTATTTGTTCTCTGTAATACAAAATATACAGCCTCTAGTTTTACTCTGTTATAAAAGTATACATCCTCTCTTTGTAGTCTGTTTTAAAAAATATACACCCTGTATTTCTTCTATGTTAGACAAAATATATACCCCGTATTTTTTTCTGATTTAAAAATATACACCTTCCGTTTTACTGTAGTATAAAAATATACACTATTTGTACACTACTATAAAAAATATACACCCTCACTTTATACTGTGTTAAAAAAATATACCCCTTCAATTTCTACTCTGTATTAAATAATATAATACCTCTATTTGGACTCTGTTTTAAAAAATATACACCCTGTGTTTTCAATATGTTATACAATATATATACCCTCAATTATTATGCTTTTATAAAAAATAAACTCCTTATTTGTACTATGTAATAGAGAATATACACCTCCTATTTGTACTCTGTTAAATATACACCCTCTATTTGTACTGTTATAAATAATGTACACACTCTCTTTGTACTCTGTTTAAAAAAATGTACCCCTTCAATTTCTACTCTGTAATAAAAAATATACACCCACTATTTGTACTCTGTTTTAAAAAATATACCCCTTCTATTTCTTCTCTGTAATAAAAAATATACACGGTCTATTTGTACTCTGTTTTGAAAAATATACACCTTCTATTTATAATCTGTTATAAAAAATTTATACCCTTTATTTTTACTCTGTAATAAAAAATATACACCATCTCTATGTATTCTGTTTAAAGAAATATAACCCTTCTATTTTTACTCTGTATTAGAAAATACACACCCTCTATTTGTACTCTGCTTTAAAAAATATACACCCTGTATTTCTCCTAAGTTATACAAAATATATAACCTCTAGTTTTACTCTGTTATAAAAAATATACACCTTCTATATTTACTGTTATAAAAAATACACACCTTCTATTGTTACTCTGTAATAAAAAATTTACACCCTGTATTTGTACTCTTTTATACAAAATATGCACCATCTCTATGTACCCTGTTTTAAAAAATATAACCCTTCTATTTCTACTCTGTAATAAAAAATATTCACCATATATTTTTAATCTGTTATAAAATATATACACCATCTGTACTCTGTAATAAAAAACATACACCTGCTATTCGTATGCTGTTATAAAAAATATACACCTTCTCTTTGTACACTGTTTTAAAAAATATACCCCTTCTATTTCTACTCTGTAATAAAAAATGTACAAACTCTATTTGTACTCTGTTTTAAAAAATATACATAATGTATTTCTACTATGTTATACAAAATATATACCCTCTGTTTTTACTCTGTTATAAAAAATATACACCTTCTATTTCTGCTCTGTAATAAAAAATACACACCCTCTGTTTGTACTCTGTTATAAAAAAATAAACACGCTCTTTTTTTATTGTGTTTAAAAAATATACCCCTTCAATTTCTACTCTGTAATAAAAATATAATCCCTCTATTTGGACTCTGTTTTAAAAAATAAACACTGTTTATTTCTAGTATGTTTTACTAAATACATACCCTATATTTTACTCTTTTATAAAAAAGATACACGTTCTATTTATACCCGATATTAAAAAATATACACACACTATTTTTACTCTGTAATAAATAATATACACCCTGTCTTTGTACTATATTGAAAAAATATACCCCTTCTATTTCTACTCTGTAATAAAAAATATACACCCTCTATTTGTACTCTGGTTTAAAAAATGTACACGCTGAATTTCTACTATGTTATACAAGATATATACCCTCTATTTTTACTCTGTTTAGAAAATATACACCTTCAATTTGTACTCTGTAGTAAAAAATATACACTCTCTATTTATACTCTGTTTTAAAAAATATAACCCCTGTATTTCTACTATGTTATAAAAAATATGTACCCTCTATTTGTACTCTGTTTTAAAAAATATGCACCCTATATTTCTACAATGTTATACAATATATATGCGCTCTATTTTTATTATGTTATAAAAAATATACACCTTCTATTTGTACTTGGCAATAAAAAATATTCACTCTATATTTGTACCCTGTTATAAAGAAGATATACACCCTGTATTTCTACTATGTTATAGAAAATATACACCCTCTATTATTACTCTTATAAAAAATATACGTATTCTATTTGTACTCTGTTATAAAAATATACACCTTCTAAATGTACTCTAATAAAAAAAATACACCCTCTATTTTTACTCTATTATAAGAAATATACACCCTCTCTATGTACTCTTTAAGAAAATACACCCCTTCTATTTCTACTCTTCATTAAAAAATAAACACCCTCCATTTGTACTCTGTTTTAAAATATGTACACCCTGTATTTCTACTATATTATGCCAAATATATACCCTCTATTTTCACTCTGTTATAAAAAATATACACCTTCTATTTGTACTCTCTAATACAAAATATACACCCTCTATTTGTACTCTGTTATAAAAAAATACACCCTCTCTTTGTACTCTGTTATAAAAATATAACCCTTCTACATCTACTGTGTAATAAAATATATACCCCCTTTTATGTACTGTGTTTTAAAAAATATACATTCTGTATTTCTACTATGTTATACAAAATATATACCCTTTACTTTTACTCTGTTATAAAAAATATAAACCTTCTATTTGTACTCTTTAATAAGATATGCACACCCTCTTCTTTTACTCTGTTATAAAAATTATACACACACTCTTTTACTCTGTTTTAAAAAATATATACACTATGTATTTTTGCAATGCTTTAAAATATATACAATCTATTTTTACTCTGTTATAAAACTATACAGGTTCTATTTGTACACTGTTATAAAAAATACACAAAATCTATTTGTACTCTGTTAAAAAAAATAAACACCTTTTTGTACTCTGTAATAAAAAATATACACCTTTTGCACATACAGTGTTTCAAAATAAATACACCATCTATTTCTACCCTGTTATATAAAATATACACCCTCAACATGTACTGTGTTTTAAAAAATACACACCCTCAAATATTACTGTTTTATTAAAAAAATACCCCCTGTACATGTACTCTTTTTTAAAATAAATACACCCACCATTTCTACTCTGTCATAAAAAACATACACCCTCCAGATGTACTCTGTTTTAAAAAATCTACTACTCAATTTGTACTCTGTTTTAATAAATATTCGCCATCTACATGTACTCTGTTTTAAAATAAAAACCCCATCTATTTACACTCTGTTATAAAAAATATACAACCTCAATTTTTACAGTGTTATAATAAATATACACCCTCTACAAGTACTCTCTTCAAAATAACTACACCCTTTATTTCTACTCTGTGATAAAACATATACACCCTCAATTTGAACTGTTATAAAATATGTACACTCTCTAAATGTACTCTGTTTTAAAATACACCCACTATTTCTACTGTTATAAAAAATATTCACCCTCAATTTGTACTCTGTTATAAAAAATGCACATCCTCTAAATGCACTCTGTTTTAAAATAAATACATCCACTATTTCTACTCTGTTATAAAGTATATGCACCCTCAAATTGTACTCTCTCATAAAATATATACACCCTCAACATGTACTCTGTTTTAAAAAATATACACCCTTAAATTTTACTCTGTTAGAAACAATATACACCCTCTACAAGCACAATGTTTTAAAATAAATACACCTTCTATTTCTACTATGATATAAAATATATATAAAACCCGATTTTTATTCTGTTATAAAAATCATATTCCCTCTACGTGCACTCTGTTTTAAACTATATACACCCTCTAATTCTACACTCTTTTTAAAAATACACAACCTCTACATGTACTCTGTTTTATAATGAATACACCTTCTATTTCTACTCTGTTATAAAAATATACCCTCAATTTTGACTGTGTTATAAAAAATATACACCATCTGCATGAACTCTGTTTTAAAATAAATATACCATCTATTTCTACTATGGTAAAAAAAATATACACCCTCCACATATACTCTGTTTTAAATAACATACACAATCAATTTGTACTCTGTTAAGGCGATCATTAAAAAATCTGGAGACAACAGATGCTGGAGAGGATGTGGAGAAATAGGAACGCTTTTACACTGTTGGTGGGAGTGTAAATTAGTTCAACCATTGTGGAAGACGGTGTGGCGATTCCTCAAGGACCTAGAAATAGAAATTCCATTTGATCCAGCAATCCCATTACTGGGTATATATCCAAAAGACTGTAAATCGTTCTACTATAAGGACACATGCACACGAATGTTCATTGCAGCACAGTTTACAATAGCAAAGACCTGGAACCAACCCAAATGCCCATCGATGATAGACTGGACAGGGAAAATGTGGCACATATACACCATGGAATATTATGCAGCCATCAAAAACGATGAGTTCGTGTCCTTTGTAGGGACATGGATGAACCTGGAAACCATCATTCTCAGCAAACTGACACAAGAACAGAAAATCAAACACCGCATGTTCTCACTCATAGGCGGGTGTTGAACAATGCGAACACATGGACACAGGGAGGGGGAGCATCACACACTGGGGTCTGTCGGGGGAGAAAAGGGGAGGGATAGTGGGGGGGTGGGGGAGTTGGGGGAGGGATAGCATGGGGAGAAATGCCAGATATAGGTGATGGGGGAGGAAGGCAGCAAATCACACTGCCATGTGTGTACCTATGCAACAATCTTCCATGTTCTTCACATGTACCCCCAAACCTAAAATGCAATAAAAAAAAATATATACACATTCTACATGTACTCTCTTTTGAAATAAATACACCCTCTATTTCTACTCTGTTATAAAATATAGACAACCTAATTTGTACTCTGTTATAAAAAATATTCTCCCTATACATGTACTTTGTTTTAAAATAAATATCCCCTCTATTTCTACTGTTATAAAAAAATATACACCCTTAATTTTTAATGTGTTAAAATAAATACACAATCTATGTGTCCACTGTTATAAAATATATAAACCCTCCACGTGTACTCCCTTCTAAAAAATATACACCCTCAATTTCTACTCTGTTATAAAAAATATTCACCCTCATTTTGTACACTGTTATAAAATATATATACGCTGTAGGTCTACTCTGCTTTAAAATAATTACCACCTCTATTTGTACTCTGTTATAAAAAATATACACCATAAGATTGTACTGTTATAAAAATTACACACCATTTGTATGTACTGTTTTAAAATAAATACACCTTCTATATCTGCTCTGTTATAAAACATATACACCCTCCACATGTACTCTGTTCTAAAATATATGCATCCTCAATTTTTACTCTGTTATAAAAAAATACACCCTCTGAATGTACTCTTTTTCAAATACGTACACCCTCTGTTTCTACTCTGTTATAAAAAATATACACCCTCAATTTTTACTGTGTTATAAAAAATATACACCCTCCGCATATACTGTTTTAAAATATATACACCCTCTATATCTACTCTGTTTTAAACAATATACACAATCAACTTGCACTGTGTTGTAAAAAATATACACATTCTACATGCACTCTCTTTTAAAATAAATACACCCTCTATTTCTACTGTCATAAAGTATATACAACCTCATTTCTACTCTGTTATAAAAAGTATACTCCCACAACATTTACTCTGCTTTAAAATAATTACACCCTCTTTTTCTACTCTGTTAGAAAAAATATACACCCTCCTTTTGTACTCTGTTATAAAAAATATACACCCTCTACATGTACTCTGTATTAAAATAAACACAGTAAGTATGTCTACACTGTTATACAAAATATACACCCACCACATATACTGGGTGCTAAAAATTATACACCCCAAATTTGTACTCTGTTATAAAAATTATACTCCCTCTACATGAACTCTGTTTTAAAATAAATACACCCTCTGTTTCTACTCTGTTATAAAATATATACAACATCATTTGTACCCTGTTATAAGAAATAAACTCCCTCTACATATACTCTCTTTTAAAATAAATAACCCATATATTTCTACACTATTATAAAAAATATACAACCTATAAATATACTTTGTTTTAAATAAATGCACCCTCCATTTCTACTCTGTTATAAAAAATATACACCCCCAATTTCTACTGTTATAAAAAATATGCACCCTCTGCATGTACTCTGTTTACAATAAATACACCATATATTTCTACTGTGTTATAAAAAATATACATCCTCCACAAATATTCCATTTTAAAATAAATACAGCCTCTATTTCTACTCTGTTATAAAATATATACAACCTCATTTGTACTCTGTTATAAAAACTATACTCCCTCTACATGTACTGTTTTAAAATAACTTCACCCTCTATTTCTACTCTATTATACAAAATATAACCCCTCGATTTGTACTGTGTAAGAAAAATATACACCCACTGAATGTACTCTGCATTAAAATAAATACACCATCTATATCTACACAGTTATAAAAAATATACACCCTCCACATATACACCGTTCGAAAAAATGTACACCCTCAATTTGTATTTTCTTATAAAAAATATACACCCTCTACATGTACTCTGTTTTAAAATAAATTCACCCTCTGTTTCTACACTGTTATAATATATATATAACCTAATTTGTACTGTTATAAAAAATATACTCCCTGTACATACACTGTTTTAAAAAAAACACCCTCTAATTCTACTGTTATAAAAAATATACAACCTCTACATCTATTCTGTTTTAAAATAAATACACCCTCTATTTCTACTCTGTTATACAATATATACAACTTCAAATTTTTCAGTTTTATAAAAATATACACCATATCCCTGTACTCTGTTTTAAAATAAATACACCCTCTATTTATATTCTATTATAAAAAATATACACCCTCCACATATACTGTTTAAAAATAAATACACCCTCTAGTTCTACACTTTTATAAAATATATACACCCTCAATTTGTACTCTGTTACAAAAAATATAGTCCCTCTACATATACTCTGTTTAAAATAAATACAACCTCCATTTCTAAGAAGTTATAAAAAATATTCACCCTCACTTTGTACTCTCTTATTAAAATATACACCCTCTTCATGTATTCTGTATTAAAATAAATACACACTCTATTTCTACTCTGTTTTATAAAATATACACCCTCAATATTTACTGTCTTATAAAAAATATAAACCCTCAGAATGTACTCTGTTTTAATATAAATACATCATCTATTTCTACTCTGATATAAAAAATATACAACCTCCACAAGTACTCTGTTTTAAATAATATACACACTCAATTTGTACTCTGTTATAAAAAAAATACACCCTCTACATGTACTCTGTTAAGAAATAAACACACCCTCTGTTTCTACTCTGTTATAAAATATATGCAACCTCATTTGTACTGTTATAAAAAATGTACTCCCTCTACATGTATTCTGTTTTAAAATAAATACACCCTATATTTCTACTGTGTTATGAAAAATATACAACCTACACATGTACTCTGTTTTAAAATAAATACACCCTCTACTTCTACTATGTTATAAAAAATATACACCCTCAATTTCTACTGTTATAAAAAATGTAAACCCTCTGCATGTACTCTGTTTTAAAATAAATACACCATCTATTTCTACTCTGTTATAAAAAATATACACCCTCCACACGTACTCTCTTTTAAATAATACACAACCAGTTTTTACTGTTATAAAAAATATACACCATCTGCATGTACTCTGTTTTAAAATAAATTCACTCTCTAATTCTAATCTGTTATGAAAAATATACACTCACAAATTTTACTCTGTAGTAAAAAATATACACATTCTGCATCTACTCTGTTTTAAAATACATACACCATCTATTTCTACTCTGTAATAAAATATATACAACCTCTATAAATACTCTGTTTTAATTAATATAAACTATCAATTTTTACTGTGTTATAAAAAATATACACCCTCTACATGTACTCTGTTTTAAAATAAATACACCCTCAATTTCTTCTGTTATAAAATATATACAACCTCATTTGTACACTGTTATAAAAATATACTCCCTCTACATGTACTCTGTTTTAAAATAACTACACCATCTATTTCTACTCTTTTATACAAAATATACACTCTCAATTTGTACTGTGTTATGAAGAATATACACTTTCTGCATATAGTCTGTATTAAAATAAATACACCATCTTTATCCACACTGTTAAAAACTATACACTCTCCACATATACTCTGTTATAAAAAATATACATGCACAATTTGTACTCTGTTATAAAAAATATACTCCCTCTACATGTACTCTGTTTCTAAATAAATACACCCTCTATTTCTACTGTTTTATAAAAAGTATTAACCTACAATTTTAAGGTGTTATAAAAAATATAAACCCTCTGCATGTACTCTGTTTTAAAATAAATACACCATATATTTTACTCTGTTATAAAAATATACACCCTCCACTTGTACTGTTTTAAATTATATACACCCTCAATTTGTAGTCTGTTATAAAAAATATACACCCTCTGCATGTACTCTGTTTTAAAATAATTTCACCCTCTATTTCTACTCTGTTATAAAAAATATACCTAAACAATTTTTATTGTGTTTTAAAAAATGTACAACCTCTGCATGTTCACTGTTTTAAAATAAATACAAAATCAATTTCTAATCTGTTATAAAACATATACAACCTAATTTGTACTCTGTTATAAAAAATATACTCCCTCTACATGTGCCCTGTTTTAAAATAAAAACACCATCTCTTTGTACTGTTATAAAAAATATACAAATTCTTCATATATTCGGTTTCAAAATAAATACTCCCTCTATTTCGTCTCTATTATACAAAATATTCTCCCTCATATTATACAGTGTTATAAAAATATACAACCTCAGCAAGTACTCTGTCTTAAAATGAATACACCATCTATTTCTACTCTGTTATAAAAAATATACACCCTTCATATATACTGTGTTTTAAATAATACACACAATCGATTTTTACTCTGTTATAAAAAATATACACCCTTTACATGTACTCTGTTTTAAAATAAATACAGCCTCTATTTCTATTCTGTTGTAAAATATATACAACATAATTTCTACTCTATTATAAAAAATATACACCCTCCAAAGATACTCTGTTTTAAATAATATACACATTTTGTACTGTTATAATAAATATACACATTCTATATTTACTCTGTTTTAAAATAAATATGCCATCCATTTTACTCTGTTATAAAAAAAACCCTTCACTTGTACTCTGTTTTAAATAATATACACCCTCAATTTGTAGTCTGTTATAAAAAATATACACCCTCTGCATGTACTCTGTTGTAAAATAAATATGTTGTCTATTTTTACTCAATTATAAAAAATGTACACCCTCTAAATGTACTCTGCTTTAAAATAAATACAATCTCTATTTCTACTCTGTTATAAAAAGTATTCAACCTCACTTTGTACTCTGTTATAAAAACTATATACCCTCTAGGTGTACTCTCTTTTAAAATAAATACTACCTGTAATTGTACTCTGTTATAAAAATATACTCCTTCAATATGTACTCTGTTATAAAAAATGCACACCCTCTGCATGTACTCTGTATTAAAATAAATACACCCTCAATTTGCACTCTGTTATAAAAAATATACACACTCCACCTGTACTCCGTTCTAATAAACATACACCCACAATTTTTACTCAGTTATAAAAAATATACACCCTCTACATACACAGTTTTAAAATAAATACACCCTCTATTTCTACTCTTGTATAAAAAATATACCACCGCTACATGTACTCTGTTTTAAAATAAATACACTTTGTATTTCTACTCTGTTATACAAAATATACACCCTCAATTTATACTGTGTTATAAAAAATATACACCCTGTGCATGTGCTCTGTTTTAAAATAAATACACCATCTATTTCTATTCTGTTATAAAAAATATACACCCTCCAAAATACTATGTTTTAGATAATATACACAATCAATTTGTACAGTTATAAAAAATATACACCCTCTTAATGGGCTCTGTTTTTAAATAAATACACCCTCTATTTCTACTCTGTTATGAAAAATATACAACCTGTACATGTTTTCTGTTTTAAAATAAATACACCCTCTACTTCTACTCTGTAATAAGATATATACAACCTCAATTGTACTCTGTTATAAAAAATATACAACCTCTACATGTACTCTGTTTTAAAATAACTACACCCTCTAATTCTTCTCTGTAATAAGATATATATAACCTCAATTGTACTCCGTTATAAAAAATATACACCCTCTACATATACTCTGTTTTCAAATAAATGCACCCTCTATTTCTACTCTTTAATAAAAAATATACCACCTCTACCTGTACTGTGTTTTAAAATAAATACACTTTCTGTTTCTAATCTGTTATACAAAATATACACCCACCATTTATACTGTGTTATAAAAAATATACACCTTGTGCATGTACTCTGTTTTAAAATAAATACACCATCTATTTCTACTCTGTTATAAAAATATACACCCCCCCACATGTACTGTGTTTTAGATAATATACACAAACAATTTGTACTCTGTTATAAAAAATATACACCCTCTTAATGGACTCTGTATTAAAATAAATACACCCTCTATTTCTACTCTGTTATGAAAAATATACAACCTGTACATGTTTTCTGTTTTAAAATAAATACACCTTCTACTTCTACTCTGTAATAAAATATATACAACCTCAATTGTACTGTTATAAAAAATATACAACCTCTACATGTACTCTTTTTCAAAATAACTACACTTTCTAATTCTACTCTGTTAAAAAATATATACAACCTCTACCTGTACTCTGTTTTAAAATAAATACACAGTCTATGTCTACTCTGTTATACAAAATATACACCCTCCACCTCTACCCTCTATATATACTCTGTATATACACCCTCTATATATACTCTGTATAATATAAATACACCCTCATTTTCTACTCTTTTATAAAATATATTCCACCTTATTTGTACTCTGTTATAAAAAATATACTCCCTCTACATGTACTCTGTTTTAAAATAAATTCACCCTCTATTTCTACTGTGTTATGCAAAATAAACATGCTCAATTTTTACTATGTTATTAAAAATATACACCTCTTCATGTACTTTTTTAAAACAAATAAACCATCTATTTCTACTCTGATATAAAATATATACACCTTTCACATATACTCTGTTTTAAATAATAAACACAATGAATTTGTACTCTGTTATAAAAAATATACACCCTCAACGTGTACTCTGTTTTTAAGTAAATACACCCTCTTTTTCTACTCTGTTATAAAATATATGCACCCTCAATTTGTACTGTGTTATAAAAGTATACCCCATTTGCATGTACTCTGTTTTAAAATAAATACACCTTCTGTATCTGCTCTGTTATAAAACATATACACCCTCCACCTGTACTCTGTTCTAAAATATATACACACTCAATTTGTACTCTGTTATAAAAAAAATACCTCTAATTGTACCCTGTTTTCAAATAGTTACGACCTCTATTTCTACTCTGTTATAATAAATATACATCCTCAAATTGTACAGTGTTATAAAAATATACACCCTCAAATTGTACAGTGTTATAAAAAATATACACCCTGTACATGTACTCTGTTTTAAAATAAGTTCACCCTCTATTTCTACTCTGTTTTAATAAATATACACCCTCAATTTTTACTCTGTTATATAATATATACACCCAGTATATATACTCTGTTTTAAAATAAATACACCATCTATTTCTACTGTAATAAAAATATACACCCTCAATTTTTGTTCTGCTATAAAAAATATACATCCTTCACATGTACTCTCTTTTAAAAATATACACCCTCAATTTGTAGAGTTATACATTTTATAGATGTTCTAAATATACTCTTTTAAAATAAATACACAATCAATTTCTACTGTTTTAAAAAATATGCACCCTCAATTTGTAATGCGTTATTAAAAATATAAACCCTCTGCATGTACTCTGTTTTGAAATAAATACAACATCTGTTTGTACTTTGTTATAAAAAATATACACCCTCCACATGTACTCTTTTTTAAAAAACATACACCCTCAATTTGTACTCTGTTATTACAAATATACACCCTCTACATATACTATGTTTTAAAATAAATACACCGTCTATTTTTTCTGTTATAAAATATATACACCCTCAATTTGTACTCTGGTATAAAAAATATACACCCTCTCCTTGTACTCTGTTTTAAAATAAATACAGCATCTATTTCTACTCTGTTATAAAAAATATACACCTTCAATTTATACTCTGTTATAAAAATGTACACCCTCTACGTGTTCTCAGTTTTAAAATAAATACACCCTCTATTTCTACTCTGTTATAAAAAATATATACCCTCTATTTCTTCTCTGTCATAAAAAGTGTACAACCTCTGAATGTACTCTTCTTAAAAATAAATACACCATCTATATCTACTCTCTCATAAAAAATATACACCCTCAATTTTTATTGTTATAAAAATATACGCCCTCTTAATATACTGTTTTAAAATAAATACACCCACAATTTCTACTCTGTTTTGGAAAATATACACCTTCAGATTTTACTGTGTTATACAAAATATACACCCTCTGCATATATTCAGTTTTAAACATAAATACACCAACTATTTGCACTCTGTTATAAAAAATATACACCCTCCACATGTAGTCTGTTTTAGAATAAATACACCGTCTATTTCTACTCTGTTATAAAAAATATATAACCTCAAATTTTACTCTATTATAAAAAATATACTCCCACTACAAGTACTCTGTTTTAAAATAAATACATCCTCTCTTTCTACTCTCATATAAAAAATATACACCCTCAATTTGTACTCTTTTATAAAAAATGTACACCCTCTGCTTGTACTCTGTTTTAAAATAAATAAACCAGCTATATCTACTCTGTTATAAAAAATATTCACCCTCCACATATACTCTGTTCTAAAAAATATACACCCTCAATTTGTCCTGTGTTATAAAAAATATACACCCTCTGCATGTACGCTGTTTTAAATTAAATAAACCATTTATTTCTACTCCATTATAAAAAATAGACACCCTCAATTTTTACTCTGATATAAAAAATATACACCCTCTACATGTACAATGTTTTAAAATAAATACACCCTATATTTCTATTGTGTTGTAAAACATATACACCCTCCACATGTACTCTGTTCTAAAAAATATACACCCTCAATTTGTACTGTGATATAAAAAATATACACCCTCTATATGTGCTCTATTTTAAAATAAATACACCCTCTATTTCTTGTGTTATAAAAAATATACACCCTCAATTTGTACTGTGTTAGAAAAGATATACACCCTCTAAATGTACTCTGTTATGATAAATACAGCATCTTTTTCTACTCTGTTATAAAATATATATGCCCTCCACATGTACTCTGTTTAAAATAATATACACAATCAATTTGTCCTGTTATAAAATATATACACATTCTACTTGTACTCTGTTTTAAAATACACCCTCTATTTCTACTCTGTTTTATATTATGTACACCCTCAATTTGTACTCTCTTATAAAAAATATACACATTCTACATGTACTCTGTTTTAAATTATATACACCCTTCTATTTCTACTATGTAATAAAAAATATACACCCTCTTTTTGTACTCTGTTTACAAAATATGAACCCTGTATATCTACTATGTTACACAAAATATATGCCCTCTATCTTTGCAATGTTATAAAATATATACACTTTCTATTTGTAGTCTGTAATAAAAAATATACACCCTCTGTCTGTACTCTTTTCTAAAAAATATACACAATGTAATTCTACTATGTTACACAAAATATATGCCCAAAATTATTATTCTGTTATAATAAACATACACGTTTTAATTTTTGTCTGTAATAAATATATACACCCTCTATTTGTAATCTGTTATAAAAAATAATCAATCTCTCTTTGTACTCTGATTTTCAAAATATACCACTTCAATTTCTGCTGTGTAATAAAAAATATACCTCCAATATTTTTACTCTGTTTTAAAAAAATATACACTGTTTTTCTCCTATGTTATACAAAATATATACCCTCTTAATTTACTCTGCTATAAAATATATACACCCTCTCTTTTTACTCTAATTTAAAAAGTGTACCCCTTCTATTTATACTCTTTAATAAAAAATATCCACCCTCTATTTGTACTCTGTTTTAAAAAATATAAACCCTGTATTTCTACTATGTTATAGAATATATATATTCTCAATTTTTGTTCTGTTATAAAAATACACCCTCTCTTTGTACTCTGTTTTAAAAAGTGTAACCCTTCTATTTATACTCTGTAATAAAAAATGTACACCCTGTATTTGTACCCTTTTAAAAAATATACACCCTGTATTTCTACTATATTATACAATATATATACCCTCAATTTTTATTCTGTTATAAAAAATATACACCTTCAGTTTGTACTCTGTAATAAAAAATATACACCCTCTATTTGTACTCTGTTTTAAAAAATATACTCTCTGTATTTTTACTATGTGACACCCCGTATTGATACTCTGTTATAAAAAATAGACACCTTCTCTTTGTTCTCTGTTTCAAAAAATACACATCTTGTATTTCTACCATGTTATACAACATATATACATTCTATATTTACTCTCATATAAAATATACAGCTTCTATTTGTACTTTGTAACAAAAAATATGCACCCTCTCTTTCTACTCTGGTATATAAAATATACACCTTCTATTTTTACTCTGTAATAAAAAATATACACCCTCTATTTTTACTCTGTTATAAAAATTATACAACCTCTTTTGTACTCTGTTTTAAAAAATATACACCCTGTATTTCTACTGTGTTATACAATTTTTATACACTCTATTTTTACTCTGTTATAAAAAACATACACCTTGTATTTGTACTCTGTATTAAAAATTATACACAATCTATTTGTACACTGTTATAAGAAATATACACCCTTTCTTTGTGCTTTGTTATGAAAAATATAACAATTGTATTGCTATAGTGGTATACAAAATATACACACTCTGATTTACTCTGTTTTAAAATAAATACACCATGTATTTGCAGCCTGTAATAAAAAATATAGAGCTTCTATTTCTATTCTGTAATAAAAAATATACACCCACTCTTTGTACTCTCTTTTTAAACATATGCACCCTGTATTTCTACCATATTATACAAAATATATACCCTCAATTTTTCTGTTATAAAAAAATACAACAATTTTTTCTCTATAATAAATAATATATACCCTCTATCGGTATTATGTTTTAAAAAATGTACACCCTATATTTCTACTGTGTTATACAAATTGTATACCCTCTATTTTTACTCTGTTATAAAAAATATACATCTTGTATTTGTACTCTGTAATAAAAACTATACACAATCTATTTGTACTCTCTTATAAGAAACATACACCCTTTCTTTGTGCTCTGTAATGGAAAATATAACCCTTGTATTTCTACAGTGGTATACAAAATATACACACTCTAATTTACTCTGTTTTAACATAAATACACCGTGTATTTCCCGCCTGTAATAAAAAATATACAGCTTCCATTTCTATTCTGTAATAAAAAATATACACACACTATTTCTACTCTCTCTTTTAACATATACACCCTGTATTTTCTACCATATTATATAAAATATATACCCTCTATTTTCCTGTTATAAAAAAATATACACCTTCTATTTTTACTCTGTAATAAAATATATACATCCCCTATTTCTACTCTGTTATAAAAAATATAAACCGTCTATTTGTACTCTGTTTCAAAAAATATATAGCTTATATTTGTACTGTGTTACACAAAATATATACCCTCTTTTTTACTCTCTTATGAAAAATATACCCCTTGCTTTGTACTCTGTAATAAAAAATATACACCCCTATTTGCACTCTGTTATAAAAATTATGCACCCACTCTTTATATGCTGTTTTAAAAAATATACCCCTTCTAATTCTACTGTGTAATAAAAAATATACATACTCTATTTGTACTCTGTTTTAAAATGTATACAACCTCTATTTCTAGTCTGTAATAAAAAATATACAGCTTCTTTTTTGACTCCATTATAAAAAATAAACACCTTCAATTTGTACTCTATATAAAATAATTTACACCCTCTCTTAATGCTCTCTTGTAAAAAATATACTGCTTCTATTTCTTCTCTGTAATAAAAAGTATACACCCTCAATTTGTACTATGTTTTAAAAAATATACACGCTGTATTTCTACTATGTTATACAAAATATATAACCTCAATTTTTACTCTGTTATAAAAAATATACACCTCTATTTTTACTCTAGTATAAAAAAAATACACCCTCTGCTTGCACTCTGTTTTAAAATAATTACACTCCATATTTCTATTCTGTAATAAAAAATATACAGCTTCTATTTCTACTCTGTTATAAAAAACATACACCTTCTGTTTGTACTCTGTAGTAAAAAATAAACGCCCTCTTTTTGTACTTTGTTATAAAAAATATACAGCTTCCATTTGTGCTCTATTTAAAAAAAAAATACCCCTTCTATACCTACTGTGTATTAAAAAATATACACCCTCTAATTTTACTCTGTTTTAAAAAATATACATACGGTATTTCTACTATGTTATACAAAATATAAACCCTCTATTCTTACTCTGTTATAAAAAATACACACCCTCTCTTTTAAATCGGTTTTTAAAAAATATACCCCTTATATTTCTACTCTGTAATAAATAATATACACCCTCTATTTGTACTGTTAATAATAATATGCACTCTCTTTGTATGCTGTTTAAAAAAAATACCCCTTCTATTTCTACTCTGTAATAAAAAATATAAAACCTCTATTTTTACTCTGTTGTAAAAAATGTACACCCTTTATTTCTACTATGTAATACATAATATATACCCTGTATTTTACTCTGTTATAAAATATGTAAACCTTCAATTTGTACTCTATAATAAAAAATATACACCCTCTATTTGTACTCTGATGTAAAAAATATTAAACCACTCTTTGTACTCTGTTTTAAAAAATATACACCTATAATTTCTACTCTGTAGTAACAAATATACACCTTCTATATGTACTCCATTTTCAAAAATATACACTCTCTATTTCTACTTTGTTATGCAAAATATATACACTCCTTTTTTAGTCTGTTATAAAAAATATACACCTTCTATTTGTCCTCTGTAAAGAAAATACACCCTCTACTTGTTCTCTTTTATAAAATAAATACACCCTCTATTTCTACTCTGTAATAAAATATATACAACTTCTATTTCTACTGTTATAAAAAATATACACCTTCAATACGTACTCTGTATTAAAAAATATACACGCACTTTTTGTACTCTCTTATAAAAAATATACACCTTACATTCGTACTCTAATTTTAAAAATATACCCTTTGTATACCTGCCCTGTAAGAAAAAATATAAACACTCTTTTTGTACTCTGTTTTAAAAAATATAAACCATGTATTTCTAATATTTTATACAAAATATGTACCTTATTTAACTCTTTTATAAAAAATATACACCTTCCATTTGAACTCTGTAATAAAAATACACACCCTCTCTTTGTACTCTGTTATAAAAAATGTACAGCCTCTCTTTGCACTGTGTTTTAAAAAATATGTCCCTTCTATTTCTACTCTGTAATAAAAATTATACACCATCTGTTTGTTCTGTTTCAAAAAATATACAGCCTTTATTTTTACTATGTTATGCAAAATACATACCCTCTATTTTACTCTGTTGTAAAAAATATGAATCTTCTATTTGCACTCTGTTATAAAAAATATACACCCTCTCTTTGTACTCTGTTATAAAAAATGTACACTCTCTCTTTGTACTCTGTTTTAAAAAACTATATGCATTCTATTTCTACTCTGTAATAAAATTTTTACACCCTGTATCTGTACTCTGTTATAAAAAATATAGTTTTCTTTTGGTACTCTGTTTTAAAAAATATGCCCCTTCTATTTCTACTCTGTAATGAAAAATATACACCCTCTAATTGTACCCTATTTTAAAAAAATACACCCTGTATTTCTACTATGTTATACAAAATATGTACCCTATATTTTACTCTGTTATAAAAAATATACACATTCTATTTGTATCATGTAATCAAAAATACACACCCTCTATTTGTACTCTGTTATAAAAAATATAGCCTTCTCCTTGTACTCTGTTTTAAAAAATATGCCTTTTCTATTTCTACTCTGTAACAGAATATATACACCCTTTATATGTACTGTGTTTTAAAAAAATATATACATTCAATTTCTACTATGTTATATAAAATATATACAATATATATTTGTTCTGTTATAAAAAATACACATCTTCTATTTGTACTCTGTAATAAGATATATACACCCTCTATTTGTACTCTGTTATAAAAAATATACACCTCCTAATTGTACTCTGTAATAAAAAATATACACCCTCTATTTTTATTCTGTTTTAAAACCTATACACTCTGTATTTCTTCTATGTTATACAAAATATATGGCCTCTATTTTTACTCTGTAATAAAAAATACACACCCCTGTATTTTAACTCTCTTTTATAAAATATAAACCCTGTATTTCTACTATGTTATACAAAATATATACCCTCTATCTTTACTCTGGTTTAAGAAATATACACCTTCTATTTGTACTGTGTAAGAAAAATGTACACCCTCTATTTGCACTCTGTTATAAAAAATGTACACCCTCTCTTTGTACTCTGTTTTAAAAAATATACCTCTTCTATATCTATTCTGTAATAAAAAATATACACCCTCTATTCGTACTCCATTTTAAAACTATATACACCCTGTATTTCAGCTATGTTGTAAAAAATATATGTGCTCTATTTTTACTCTGTTATAAAAAATATACCCCTTCCATTTGTACTCTGTAATAAAAACTATACACAGGCTGTATATACTCTCTTTTAAAAAATATACACAATGTATTTCTTCTATTTTATACAAAATATATACCATCTATTTTTACTCTGTTATAAAGAATATACACCTTCTAATTGTACTCTGTAATAAAAAATATACATCTTCTCTCTATACTCTGTTTTACCAAATATACCCCATCTACTTCTAATCTGTAATAAAAAATATACACCTTCTATTTTTACTCTCAAATATAAAATATACACCCTCTATTTATACTCTGTTATAAAAAATATAAAACCTCTATTTGTATTCTGTTTTAAAAAAATATGCTGTTTCTATTTTTACTCTTTAATAAAAAATATACACCCTCTATATTTTTTCTGTTTTAAAAAAATATACACCCTGTATTTCTACTATGCTATAAAATATATGTACCCTCAATTTTTACTCTGTTATAAAAATTATACACCTTCTCTTTGTACTCTGAAATAAAAAATAAACACCCACTATTTTTACTGTTATAAATAAAATACACCCTCCATTTTTACTGTGTTTAAAAAGTATACCCCTTCTGTTTCTACTCTGTAATAAAAATTATACTCCCTCTATTTGGACTCTGTTTTAAAAATATACACTCTGTATTTTTACTATGATATAGAAAATATATACCCTCTAATTTTACTCTGCTATGAAAAATACACACCTTCTATTTGTACTCTGTAGTAAAATATATACACCCTCTATTTATACTCTCTTATAAAAATTATACACCCTCCCTTTATACTTTGCTTTAAAATATATATATCCCTTCAATTTCTTCTCTGTAATAAAATTACACGCAATCTATTTGTAGTCTGTTTTAAAAAATATACACCCTGTATTTCTACTATGTTATACCAAGTATATACCCTCTATTTTTATTGTTTTAAAAAATATACAACTTCTATTTTTACTCTGTTATAAAAAATATACATCTTCTATTTGTACTATGTAATAAAAAATTTACACCCTCTATTTTTACTCTGTTATAAAAAATATACACCCTCTCTATGTACTCTGTTTAAAAAAACATATCCCTTCAAATTCCACTCTGTAATAAAAAATATACACCCTCTAATTCTACTCTGTTTTAAAAAGTATACACCCTGTATTTCTGCTATGTTATACAAAATATATACCCTGTGTTTTTACTGTTATAAAAATATACACCTTTTACTTGTACTCTGTAATAAAATATGTACAACCTCTATTTTTAGTCTGTTAAAAAAAAAACCACCCTCCCCTTGTACTCTCTTTTAAAAAATATACGCCTTTTATTTCTACTCTGTAATAAAAATATACACCCTGTATTTTCACTGTTTTAAAACATATACACCCTTTATTTACACTATAATATATAAAATATATACCCTCTATTTTTACTCTGTTATAAAATATGCACACCTTCTTTTCATACTCTGTAATAAAAAACATCCACCTTTTCTTTGTACTGTGTTATAAAAAATATAAACCCTCTCTTTGTGCTCTAAGAAATATAAGCCTTCTATTTCTAATCTGGTGTAAAAAATATACCGCCTCTTCTTGTACTATGTTTTAAAATAAATAAACCCTCTATTTCTAGTCTGTAATGAAAAATATACAGTTTCTATT
Source organism: Ateles fusciceps (assembly GCA_036589455.1). Taxonomy (NCBI): domain Eukaryota; kingdom Metazoa; phylum Chordata; class Mammalia; order Primates; family Atelidae; genus Ateles; species Ateles fusciceps. The sequence continues at coordinate 105,655 of JAZHEH010001613.1, forward strand.
TCTACTCTGTTATTAAAAATATACATCTTCTATTTGTAGCCTGTAATAAAAATTATACACCTTCTATTTATACTCTGTCATAAAATATATACACCTTCACTCTGTACAGTTTTGAAAAATATACCCCTTCTATTTCTTCTCTGTCATTAAATATATAAACCCTCTATTTGTACCCTGTTTTGAATAATATACACCCTGTATTTCTACTATGTTATACAAAATATATACGCACTTTATTTACTCTGTTGTAAAAAATTTACGCCTTTCGTTTATGCTCTGTAATAAAAAATATACACCCTCTATTTTTACTCTGTTATAAAAAATATACACCCTGTGATCGGTGGATCCAAGATGGCCGATTAGGAGCAGCTGAGGATTGCAGCTCCCAGTGAAAGCGCGGAGGGTGAGTAGATGCCGCATTGCCAGACAGATTTTTATTGCCCACAGACCAGGAGATTCCCAGGGGGGAGGAGACCCACGGGTCGCCAGCGTGGCTGGTTTGGCTGGCGCAGCAGTTTTTGCCGGCGCGACTGTTTTCACCGGCGCTGCTGTTTTGAGCGGCGTCCCGGCGCAGTGGTTCCCCATACAAAATACGTGGGTCCGGGTGCCGTTTTAGCTGGCAATTGGAGCTCTGGGAAGGCAGAGCCGCCCATTCATCTGATTAAAAAAGGGGACTGAAACAGGCAGCCAGGCCAGGAGATTTCCCGGGCAAAAAAGAATGCCACGAATCTCCGCGCCCACGGTTTCAGCCGGCGCAGTGGGTCGCTGCACGGGAAATCACACAGATCCCGGCGCCTTTTCAACAGGCGGCTGGAACACCTGGGAGACTCTGAGGCAGGGAGCCAGGTGATCAGGCTCCGCTGGTCCCACCCCCACAAAAAAACAGCCATCGGAAACGCTCTGGATCCAGAGTTTCACAGAAAGCACAGCTGAGCCCGGGACGGCCCAGCTCTGTGGGGGGAGGGGCGTCCGCCATTACTGAGGCAGTTTGCCCCTACAGAGGTAGTTTGCCATTGCTGAGGCAGTTCTCACTACACCAGTATAAACAGGACTGCAGGGAAGTTCATAGGGCAGCTGGGTGGAGCCCACAGCAGCTCAGCAAAGCCTCTGTAGGCAAACAGTGACTAGGCTGCCTCATCGCTGGGCAAGGCAGCCCTGAGAAAAAGGCAGCAGCACCAGGGAAACTCATAAATAAAGCCCTAACTCCCCCGGGACAGAGCACCTGGGGGAAAAAGAGGTTTATGAGTTCTGCTGCAGCAGACTTAAACGTACCTGCCCAGCAACTCGGAATGAACAACGGAGCTCACAGCTCAGCACTTGAGCTCCTATAAAGGAAACTCTGTCTCCTCAAGCAGCTCCTTGATCCCCACATATCCAACGAGTCACCTCACAAAGGAGTGCTCAGACGGACATCTGGCGGGTATTCTTCTGGGACAAAGATAGCAGAAGAAGAAACTGGCAGCAACCCTTACTGTTCTGCAGCTGCTGCAGGTGATCCCCCAGGCAAGCAGGGCCGGGAGTGGATCTCAGCAGCCCTACAGCAGAGGGGTCAGACTGGTAGAAGGAAAACTAAGAAACAGAAATAAATAACTTCATCATCAACAAACGGGACGTCCACTGAGAGACCCCATCTGAAAATCACCAAAGACAAAGACCACACATAGATAAATCCACAAAGATGGGAAGAAACCAGCGCAAAAAGGAGGTAAACACCCAAAACCAGAACGCCTCTCCTCCTACAAGGGATCACAACTCCTCACCAGCAAGGGAACAAGGCTGGATGGACAATGAGTGTGATGAAATGACTGAATCAAGCTTCAGAAGGTGGGTAGTAAGAAAATTCTGTGAGCTAAAAGAACATGTTCTAACCCAATGCAAACAAACTAACAACTTGAAAAAAGATTTGACGAAATGCTAATGAGAATAACCAACTTAGAGAGGAATGTAAGTGAATTGATGGAGCTGAAAAACACAACACAAGAACTTTGCAAAGCATACACAAGTTTCAACAGCCGAATTGACCAAGCAGAAGAAAGGATATCAGAGGTCGAAGATCAACTCAATGAAATAAAACGAGAAGGAAAGAGTAGAGAAAAAAGGGTAAAAGGGAATGAACAAAGTCTCCAAGAAATATGGGACTATGTGAAAAGACCTAATCTACGTTTGATAGGTGTACCTGAATGTGAAGGAGAGAATGAATCCCAGCTGGAAAATACTCTTCAGGATATTATCCAGGAGAACTTCCCCCAACATAGGAAGGCAGGCCAATATTCAAGTCCAGGAAATACAGAGAACACCACAAAGATATTCCTCAAGAAGAGCAACCCCAAGGCACATAATCGTCAGATTCACCAGGGTTGAAATGAAGGAGAAAATGCTAAGGGCAGCCAGAGAGAAAGGTCGGGTTACCCACAAAGGGAAGCCCATCAGACTCACAGCAGATCTCTCAGCAGAAACCCTACAAGCCAGAAGAGAGTGGGGGCCAATATTCAACATCCTTAAAGAAAAGAACTTCCAACCCAGAATTTCATATACAGCCAAACTGAGTTTCATAAGTGAAGGAAAAATAAAATCCTTTGTGAACAAGCAAGAACTCAGAGATTTCATCACCACCAGGCCTGCTTTACCAGAGCTCCTGAAAGAGACACTAAACATAGAAAGGAACAACCAGTACCAGCCACTCCAAAAACATACCAAACAGTAAAGACCATCAACACAATGAAGAAACTGCATCAACTAACGGGCAAAACAGCCACCTAGCATCAAAATGGTAGGATCAAATTCACACATAACAATATTAACCCTAAATGTAAATGAGCTAAATGCCCCAATCAAAAGACATAGACTGGCAAACTGGATAAAAAGCCAAAACCCGTGTGTGTGCTGTATCCAAGAAACCCATCTCCCATGCAGAGATACACAAAGGCTCAAAATAAAGGGATGGGGGAAGATTTACCAAGCAAATGGAGAGCAAAAAAAAGCAGGAGTTGCAATTCTCATCTCTGATAAAATAGACTTTAAACCAACAAAGATCAAAAGAGACAAAGAAGGACATTACATAATGGTAAAAGGATCAATGCAACAAGAAGAGCTAACGATCCTAAATATATACGCACCCAATACAGGAGCACCCAGATACATAAGGCAAGTTCTCAATGACTTACAAAGAGACTTAGATTCCCACACAATAATAGTGGGAGACTTGAACACCCCGTTGTCAATGTTAGACAGATCAACAAGACAGAAAATTAACAAGGATATCCAGGACTTGAACTCACACCTGGATCAAGCAAACCTAATAGACATTTACAGAACTCTCCACCCCAAATCCACAGAATATACATTCTTCTCAGCACCACATCGCACCTACTCTAAAATTGACCACATAATTGGAAGTAAATCACTCCTCAGCAAATGCAAAAAACCGAAATCATAACAAACAGTCTCTCAGACCACAGTGCAATCAAGTTAGAACTCAGAATTCAGAAAATGACTCAGAACCACACAGCTTCATGGAAACTGAACAACTGGCTCTTGAATGTTGACTGGATAAACAATGAAATGAAGGCAGAAATAAAGATATTCTTTGAAACCAACGAGACTGAAGACACAACATACCAGAATCTCTGGGACACATTTAAAGCAGACTCTAGAGGAAAGTATATAGCAATAAATGCCCACATGAGAAGCAAGGAGAGATCTAAAATTGACACCCTATCATCAAAATTGAAAGAACTAGAGGAGTAAGATCAAAAAAACTCAAAACCTAGCAGAAGACAAGAAATAACTAAGATCAGAGCAGAAATGAAGGAGATAGAGACACGAAAAACTCTTCAAAAATCAACAAATCCAGGAGCAGGTTTTTTGAAAAGGTCAACAAAATAGACAGACCACTAGCCAGATTAATAAAAAAGAAAAGAGAAAATAATCAAATAAATGCAATAAAAAACGATAAAGGGGATATCACCACAGATTCCACAGAAATTCAAACCATCATCAGAGATTATTACAAACAACTCTATGCACATAAACTAGTAAACCTGGAAGAAATGGATAAATTCCTGGACACATGCATCCTCCCAAGCCTAAAACAGGAAGAGTCGAAACCCTGAATAGACCAATAACAAGGTCTGAAGTTGAGGCAGCAACTAAGAGCCTACCACCCAAAAAAAGCCCAGGTCCAGATGGGTTCACAGCCGAATTCTACCAGACATACAAAGAGGAGCTGGTACCATTCCTTCTTAAACTATTCCAAACAATCCAAAGAGAGGGGAATCCTTCCTAAATCATTTTATGAGACCAACATCATCCTGATACCAAAACCTGGCAGAGACTCAGCAAGAAAAGAAAACTTCAGGCCAATATCCATGATGAACATAGATGCAAAAATCTTCAATAAAATACTGGCAAACCGATTGCAACAGCACATCAAAAAGCTTATCCACCATGATCAAGTAGGCTTCATCCCGGGGATGCAAGGCTGGTTCAACATACGCAAATCTATAAACATAATCCACCACATAAACAGAAACAAAGACAAACACCACATGATTATCTCAATTGATGCAGAGAAGGCCTTTGACAAAGTTCAACAGTGCTTTATGCTAAAAACTCTCAATAAACTAGGTATCGATGGAACGTATCTCAAAACGATAAAAGCTATTTACGACAAACCAACAGCCAATATCATACTGAATGGGCAAAAACTAGAAGCATTCCCTTTGAAATCTGGCACTAGACAAGGATGTCCTCTCTCACCACTCTTATTCAATATAGTACTGGAAGTTCTAGCCAGAGCAATCAGGCAAGAAAAGGAAATAAAGGGTATTCAAATAGGAAAGGAGGAAGTCAAATTGTCTTTATTTGCAGACGATATGATTGTATATCTAGAAGACCCCATCGTCTCAGCCCAAAATCTCCTGAAACTGATAAGCAACTTCAGCAAAGTCTCAGGATATAAAATCAATGTGCAAAAATCACAAGCATTCCTATACACCAATAACAGACTTAAAGACAGCCAAATCAAGAACCAACTGCCATTCACAATTGCTACAAAGAGAATAAAATACCTAGGAATACAACTAACAAGGAACGTAAAGGACCTCTTCAAGGGAGAACTACAAACCACTGCTCAATGAAATAAGAGAGGACACAAACAGATGGAGAAATATTCCATGTTCATGGCTAGGAAGAATCAATATTGTCAAAATGGCCATACTGCCCAAAGTAATTTACAGATTCAACACTATCCCTATCAAGCTACCAATGACCTTCTTTGAAGAACTGGAAAAAACCACCTTAAACTTCATATGGAACCAAAAGAGAGCCCGCATAGCCAAGTCAATTCTAAGCAAAAAGAACAAAGCTGGAGGCATCACACTCCCGGACTTCAAATTATACTACAAAGCTACAGTAATCAAAACAGCATGGTACTGGTACCAAAACAGAGATATAGACCAATGGAACAGGACAGAGACCTCCGACGCAACACAACACATCTACAACCACCTGATCTTTGACAAACCTGACAAAAACAAACAATGTGGAAGCGAGTCCCTGTTTAATAAATGGTGTTGGGAAAACTGGCTAGTCATGTGCAGAAAGCAGAAGCTGGACCCCTTCCTGACACCTTACACTAAAATTAACTCCAGATGGATTAAAGACTTAAACACAAGACCTAACACCATAAAAACCCTAGAAGAAGATCTAGGCAAAACCATCAGGACATAGGTGTAGGCAAGGACTTCATGACCAAAACACCAAAAGCAGTGGCACCAAAAGCCAAAATAGACAAATGGGACCTAATCAAACTCCACAGCTTCTGCACAGCAAAAGAAACAGTCATTAGAGTGAATCGGCAACCAACAGAATGGGAAAAATTTTTGCAGTCTACCCATCTGACAAAGGGCTGATAACAAGAATCTACAAAGAACTGAAACACATTTACAAGAAAAAAACAAACAAGCCCATTCAAAAGTGGGCGAAGGATATGAACAGACACTTTACAAAAGAAGACATACATGAAGCCAACAAACATATGAAAAAATGCTCATCATCACTGGTCATTAGAGAAATGCAAATCAAAACTACATTGGGATACCATCTCACGCCAGTTAGAATGGCGATCATTAAAAAATCTGGAGACAACAGATGCTGGAGAGGATGTGGAGAAATAGGAACACTTTTACACTGTTGGTGGGAGTGTAAATTAGTTCAACCATTGTGGAAGACGGTGTGGCGATTCCTCAAGGACCTAGAAATAGAAATTCCATTTGATCCAGCAATCCCATTACTGGGCATATATCCAAAAGACTATAAATCGTTCTACTATAAGGACACATGCACACGAATGTTCATTGCAGCACAGTTTACAATAGCAAAGACCTGGAACCAACCCAAATGCCCATCGATGATAGACTGGACAGGGACAATGTGGCACATATACACCATGGAATATTATGCAGCCATCAAAAACGATGAGTTCGTGTCCTTTGTAGGGACATGGATGAACCTGGAAACCATCATTCTCAGCAAACTGACACAGGAAGAGAAAATCAAACACCGCATGTTCTCACTCATAGGCGGGGTGTTGAACAATGGGAACACATGGACACAGGGAGGGGGAGTATCACACACTGGGGTCTGTTGGGGGAGAAAGGGGAGGGATAGTGGGGGGGTGGGGAGTTGGGGAGGGATAGCATGGGGAGAAATGCCAGATATAGGTGATGGGGGAGGAAGGCAGCAAATCACACTGCCATGTGTGTACCTATGCAACAATCTTCCATGTTCTTCACATGTACCCCCAAACCTAAAATGCAATAAAAAAAAAAATATATACATCCTGTGCCTTTACCGTGTTTTTAAATAAATACACCCTCTATATCTACTCTGTTATAAGAAATATTCACCCTCAATCATTACTGTATTATAAAAATATACACCCTCTGCATGTACCCTGTTTTAAAATATATATACCCTCTATTTGTACTCTGTTATAAAAAATATGCACCCTCAATTTTTACTGTACTGTAAAGAATATACACATTCCGTGTGTACTCTGTTTTAAAATAACTACCCCATCTATTTCTTCTCTGTAATAAAAAGTACACCCTCCACATGTACTCTGTTTTAAATAATATACACAATCAATTTACACTCTGTTTTAAAAAATATACACCTTCTACCTGTACTCTGTTTAAAATAAATACACCGTGTATTTCAACACTGGTATAAAAATTATACAACCTCATTTGTTCTCTGTTATATAAAATATATTCCCTCTACATGTACTCTGTTTTAAAAGAAATACACAGTCAATTTGTTCTCTTTTATACAGAATATACACCCTCAATTTGTACTGTATTAAAAAAATATATACCCTCTGCGTGTACTCTGTTTTAAAATAAATACACCATCTATTTCTACTCTCTTATAAAAAATATACACCCTCCACATGTACTCTGTTTTAAATAATATGCACAATTTGTACTCTGTTATTAAAAATAAGCACATTCTACATGCATGATGTTTTAAAATGAATACACACTCTATTTCTAGTCTGTTATAAAATATAGACCACCTCATTTTTACTCTGGTATAAAAAATATGCACACTCTACATATAAACTGTTTTAAAATAAATACACCGACAATGTCTACTCTTATACAATACATGCAATCTCATTTGTACTCTGATATAAAAAATATACTCCCTCTACTTGTACTCTGTTTTAAAATAAGTACACACTCTATTTCTACTCTTTTAAAAAACTATACACCCTCAATTTTCACTGTTATAAAAATATACACCCTCTGCGTGAACCCTGTATTAAAATAAATACACCATCTGTATCTACACTGTTATGTAAAATATACACCCTCTACTTGTGCTAATTTCTAAAAACTATACACAATCAGTTTGTACTTTGTTGTAAAAAATACACTCTCTCTCAATGTACTCTGTTTTAAAATAAATACATGTGCTATTTCTATTCTGTTATAAAAAATATACACCCACTAATTTTACTGTGTAATAAAAAATATACAGCCTCTGCATATACTGTTTTAAAATAAATACACCCTCTATATCTACTGTGTTATATTAAATATACACTGTCAATCTTTACTGTGTTATAAAAAATATACACCCTCTGAATATTCTCTCTTTTAAAATAAGTACACCCTCTATTTCTACTGTTTTATAAAAACTATACAACCTCAATTTTTGCTCTGTTATAAAAAATATACACTCTCTGCATATACTCTCTATTAAAATAAATACACCATCTGTATCTACACTGTTATGAAAAATATACACCCTCCACATGTGCTCCGTTCTAAAAATTTAAACCCTCTAAATGTACTCTGTTTTAAAACAAATACATGCGCTATTTTTACTGCTATAAAAAATATACACCCAGAAATTTTACTGTGTAATAAAAAATATACAGCCTCTGCATAAAGTCTGTTTAAAAATAAATACACCCTCTCTTTCTGCTCTGTTATAAAAAATATACACCCTCCTCATGTACTCTGTTTTTAATAATATACACAATGAATTTGTACTCTTTAAAAAAATTTACACCCTCTACCTGTACTCTTTTTTAAAATTAATACACCATCTACTTCTACTCTGTTATAAAAAAATATACACCCTCCATATATACTCTGTTTTAAATAATATACACATTCAATTTGTACTCTATATAAAAAATATACACCATCTACACGTACTCTGTTTTTAAATAAATACAGCCTCTATTTCTACTCTTTTATAAAATATATACAACATAATTTTTACTCTATTTATAAAAAATTTTGAAACTCTATGTTTACTCTGTTTTAAAATAAATACACAATATATTTCTACCCTGTTTTAAAAATATACATCCTCAATTTTTTCTGTGTTATAAGAAACATACACCCTCTGCATGTACTCTGTTTAAAATAAATACACAATCTATTTGTACACTGTTATTAAAAATATACACCCTCCATATATACTCTGTTTTAAATAATATACACAATCAATTTGTACTCTGTTATAAAAAATATACACATTCTACCTATACTCTGTTTCAAAATAAATACACCCTCTATTTCTGCTCTGTTACAAAATATATGCAACCTCATTTGTACTGTGTTTCAAAAAATATACTCCCTCTACATGTACTGTCTTTTAAAATAAATACACATATTTTTCTACTCTGTTATAAAAAATTTACAACTTCCACATGTCCTCTGTTTTAAATTAAATACCCCCTCATTTTCTACTTTGTTATAAAAAATATACACCCTCAATTTCTACTGTGTTAAAAAAATACACCCTCTACATGTACTCTGTATTAAAATAAATAAACCATCTATAACTAGACTGTTATAAAAAATACACACCCTCCAAATGTACTCTGTTCTAAAAAATATAAACAATGAATTTGTACTGTGTTATAAAAAATATACACATTCTACATGTACTGTTTTAAAATAAATATACCCTCTATTTCTACTCTGTTATAATAATATACACCCTCCATATATACTCTGTTTTAAATAATATGCACAATTTGTACTCTGTTTTAAAATGTATACACCCTCTAAATATATTTTGTTTTAAAATGAATACACCCTCTATTTCTACTCTGTTAAAAATATATACAACATCATTTGTACTCTCTTATAAAAAATATATTCCCTCTACCTGTACTCTGTTTTGAAATGAATACACAATGTATTTCTACTCTATTGTAAAAAATATACCCCCTCAATTTGTATTGTGTTATAAAAAATATACACCCATTGCATGTCCTCTGTTTTAAAATAAATGCAGCTTCAATATCTACTCTGTTATAAAACATATACACCCTCCACATGCACTCTGTTCTAAAAAATATATACCCTCAATTTGTATTCTGTTATAAAAACATACACCCTTTAAATGTACTCTGTTTTCAAATAGCTACACCCTCTATTTCTACTCTGTTACAAAATATATACACGTTCAAATTCAACTCAATTATAAAAAATATACAGCCACTGCATGTACTCAGGTTTGAAATAAATACACCATCTGTTTCTACTCTGTTGTAAAAAATATACACCCTCCATATATACTCTGTTTTAAATAATATACACAATTAATTTCTACTCTGTTATAAAAAATATACACACTCTCCATGTACTCTTTTTTAAAAATAAGTACACCCTCTATTTCTACTCTGTTATACAATATATACACCCACAAATTTTTACTGTGTTGTAAAAAATATTCTCCCTCTATATGTACTCTATTTTAAAATAAATACAATCTCTATTTCTACTCTGTTGTAAAAAATATACATATTCTAAATATATTCTGTTTTAAAATAAATACACCCTATATTTCCACTCGGTTATAAAAATATAAACCCTCAAATTATACCGTGTTATAAAAATAAACTCTATATGTGCTGTGTTTTAAAATAAATACAATGTCTATTTTTACTCTATTATATAAAATATACACCCTCTACATATAGTCTGTTTTAAATACATACACCATCTTTTTCTACTCTGTTATAAAAAATATACACCCTCAATTTTTACTGTGTTTTAAAAAATATACACCCACTGCATGTACTCTGGTTTAAAATAAATACACCATCTTATTCTACTCTGTTATAAAAATATACACCCCCAACATGTACCCTGCTTTAAATAATATACACAATCAGTTTGCACTCTGTTATAAAAAATATACACATTCTACATCTACTCTGTTTTAAAATAAATACACCCTGTATTTCTTCTCTGTTATAAAAAATACACACCCTCAATTTGTACTGTGTTTTAAAAAATATACTCCCTCTACATTTCCTGTGTTTTAAAATAAATACAACCTCTATTTCTACTCTGTTATAAAAAATATTCACCCTCACTTTGTACTCTGTTATAAAAAATATATACCCTCTAGGTGTACTCTGTTTTAAAATAAATACTACCTCTGTTTGCACTGTTATAAAAACTAAACACCCTCAATTTGTACTGTGTTATAAAAAATATACAAACTTTGCCTGTTCTCTGTTTTAAAATAACTACACCTTCAATATCTACTCTGTTATAAAACATATACACCCTCCACATGTACTCTGTTCTAAAATATATAAACCCTCAATTTTTACTGTTATAAAAATATACACCCCCTAAACGTACTCTTTTCAAATAGCTACACCCTCTATTTCTACTCTGCTATAAAAAATATACACCCTCAATTTGTACTGTGTTATAAAACGTATACGCTCTCTGCATGTACTCTGTTTTAAAATAAATACACCCTCTATTTGTACTCTCTTATAAAAAATATACACCCTCAATTTTTACTGTGCTATAGAATGTGTACACCTTCTGTATGTACTCTCTTTTAAAATAAATACACCCTCTATTTGTACTCTGTTATAAAAAAATATACACTCCGCATGTACTCTGTTATAAAAAATATACACCCTCAATTTGTACTGTGTTATAAAAAATATACTCCCTCTGCATGTACTCTGTTTTAAAGTAAATACACCCCTATTTCTACTCTGTCATAAAAATATAGACCCTTTACATGTACTGTGTTTTAAAATAAATACACCTCCTATTTCTACTCTGTAATAAAATATATTAACCCTCAATTTTTACTGTGATATAAATGATATACACCCTCTGTATGTACTCTGCTATAAAATAAATACACCCTCTACTTGTACTCTGTTATAAAAAATATGCACAATCAAATTTACTATTATAAAAAATATACATCCTCTGCGTGGACCTTGTTTTAAAAAAATACACCATCTATTTCTACTCTGTTATAAAAAAATACATCCTCCACATGTACTCTGTTTTGAATAATATACACAAATACTTTGTACTCTTTTACATAAATATACACCCTCTACATGTACTCTGTTTTAAAATGAATACCCCATCTATTTCTACTCAATTATAAAAAATATACTCCCACTATATATACTCTATTTTAAAATAAATATACCATCGATTTCTACTCTCTTATGAATATATACACCCTCAATTTGTACTCTGTTATAAAAAATATAGTAACTCTAATTGTACTCTGTTTTAAAATTAATACAAACTCTATTTCTAATCTTTTATAAAAAATATACATCCTGAATTTGTGCTGTTATAGAAAATATACACCCTGTACGTGTACTGTTTTAAAATAAATGCTACCTGTATTTCTGCTCTGTTATAAATAAATATACACCCAAAATTTGTACTGTGTTATAAAAAATGTACACCCACTGCATATACTCTGCTTTAAAATAAATACACCATATATTTCTACTCTGTTCCAAAAAAAACACCCTCCTCCTGGACTGTGTTCTATAAAATATACACCCTCGATTTGTGCTCTGTCATAAAAATACTCACCCTCTACTTGAACTCTGTTAAAAAAAATATACACCCTGAATATCTAGACTCTCATAAAAATATACACCTCTGCATGTACTCTGTTTTAATATAAATACACCATCTATTTCTACTGTTATAAAAATATGCACCCTCAATATATAGTGTGTTATAAAAATATACTCCCTCTACATGTACTCTCTTTTAAAATAAATACACCCTTTATTTCTACTCTGTTATAAAAAATATACAGCCTCCACATGTACTCTGTTTTAAAAAATATAAACTTTCAATTTGTTCTCTGTTATAAAAAATATACACCCTGAAATTTTACTGTGGTATAATATATTTACACTCTCAATTTTTGTCTGATATAAAAACTTTACAACCTCATTTTTCCCGCTGTAATAAAAATTATACATCCTCAAATTGCACTCTTTTCTAAAAACTATACACCCTCAATCTGTACCAAGTTTTAAAATAAATACACACTCTATTTCTACTCTGTCATAAAAAATATACAACCTCATTTGCACTCTGTTATGAAAAATATACTCCCTCTACATGTACCCTGTTTTAAAATAAATACACCGACTATTTCTACTCTGACATAAAAAATATGCATTCTCTAAATATACTCTGTTTTAAAATTAAAACACCTTCTAATTCTACTCTGTTATAAAAAATAAACACCCTCAAATTGTACAGTGTTATAAAAAATATACACAATCTAAATGTCCTCTGTTTTAAAATAAATACACTATTTTTACTCTATTATAAAATATATACTCCCTCTACATGTATTCTGTTTTAAAATAAGTACACACTCTATGTCTACATTTTTATAATGTATATACACCCTCAATTTTTACTCTGCTATAAAAATATACTCCCCCTAATTGTAATCTGTTTTAAAATAAATACAAATAATATATCAACTCTGTTCTAAAAAATATACACCCTTCACATGTACTCTGTTCTAAGAAATATACATTCTCGACTTTACTCTGTGAGAAAAATATACACCCCCTACATTTACTCTGCTTAAAAAATATACACCCTAAATTTCTATTCTTTTATAAAAAAATATACACCTCTACATGTACTATGTTTAATATAAATACACCCAATATTTCTACTCTGTTATAAAACATATACACCTTCAAATTTACTCTGTTATAAAAAATATACACAATCCACATGTACTGTGTTTTAAAATAAATACACCCTCTACCTCTGCTCTTTTATAAAAAATATACACAAAAAATTTTTACTGTGTAATAAAAAAATCTTCTGAATGTACTCTGTATTAAAATAAATATACCATCCATTTCTACTCTCTTATAATAAATATACACCCTCCACATGTATTCAGCTTTTTATAATATATGCCCTTAACTTATTCTCTGTTATAAAAATATAAACGCTCTGCATGTACTCTGTTTAAAAATATATTCACCCAGTGTTTCTCCTCTGTTATAAAAAATATACACCCTCAATTTTTACTGTGTTACAAAAAACATAAACCCTCTGCTTGTACTCTGTTTTAAAATAAATAAACCATCTATTTCTACTCTGTTATAAAATATATACACCCTCCACATGTACTGTGTTTTAAATAATATAAACAATCAATTTGTAGTCTGTTGTAAAAAATATACACCCTTTACATATACTCTGTTTTAAAATAAATAGACACTTTATTTCTACTGTTATAAAAATTAAACTCCCTCTACATGTACTCTGTTTTAAAATAAAGACACCCTTTATTTCTACTCAGTTATAAAAAATATATACCCACAATTTTTACTGCTATAAAAAATAAACACCCTGTACAAGTACTCTGTTTTAAAATAAATACACCCTGTATTTCTACTCTGTTACAAAAAATATGCACCCACAATTTTTACTGTGTTATAAAAATATAAACTCTCTGCTAATACTCTGTTTTAAAATAAATACACAATCTAATTACTCTGTTTTAAAAAATATGCACCCCCCTCTTATACTCTGTTTTATATAATATACACTCTCAATTTGTAGTCTGTTATAAAAAGTATACACACTCTGCCTGTACTCTGTTTTAAAATAAATAGTACCTCTATTTGTATTCTGTTATAAAATATATACACCCTGTATTTGTACTGAGTTATAAAAAATATACACCCTTTGCATGTACTCTGTTTTAAAATAAATACACCATCTATATCTACTCTGTTATAAAACATATACACCCACCATATGTACCCTGTTCTAAAATATATACAACCTCAATTTGTACTCTGTTATAAAAAATATACACCCTTTGCATGTACTCTGTTTTAAAATAAATACACCATCTATATCTACTCTGTTATAAAACATATACACCATACATATGTACCCTGTTCTAAAAAATATACACCCTCTATTTGTACTCTTATAAAAAATATACACACTCAATATTTGCTCTGTTATAAAAAATATACACCCTCTACATGTACTCTGTTTTAAAATAAATATACCCTCTATTTCTACTCTGTTATAAAAAATATACACCCTCAATTTGCACTGGGGTATAAAAAATAATCACCCTCTGCATGTACTGTGTTCTAAATAATATACACAATCAATTTGTAGTATGTTACAAAAAATATATACCCTTTACATGTACTCTGTTTTAAAATAAATACACACTCTATTTCAACACTGTTATAAAAAAAAATACACCCTCAATTTTTACGGTGTTATTAAAATATACAACCTCTGCATGTACTCTGTTTTTAAATAAATACTTGATCTATTACTACTCTGCTATAAAAAATACATACCCTCCACATGTACTCTGTTTGATAATATACACAATCATTTTGTACTCTGTTATAAAAAATATAGAAGCTCTAAATGTCCTCTGATTTTAAATAAATATACCCTCCATTGCTACTCTGTTATAAAAAATATATACCCTCCAGATGTACTCTGTTTTATAATATACACAATCATTTTTTACTCTGCTATAAAAAATATGCAAATTCTACATGTACTCTTTTTTAAAATATATACACCCTGTATTTCTACTGTGTTATAAAAAATATACACTCTCCACATGTACTCTGTTCAAAAAAACATACACCCTCAATTTATACTCTGTTACAAAAACTATACACCATCTAAATGTACTCTGTTTTCATATAGCTACACCCTCTATTTCTACTCTGTTATAAAAATATACATCCACAATTTGTACTGTGTTATAAAAAATATACACCCTCTGCATATACTCTGTTTTTAAATAAATGCACCCTCTATTTCTACTCTGTTATAAAAAATACACACCATCTAATTATACTCTGTGTTAAATCAAATACACCCTCTATTTCTACTTTGTTTTAATATATATACAACTTCATTTGTACTCTGTTATAAAAAATATACTCCCTGTACATGTACTCTGTTTTAAAATAAACACACCCTTTATTTCAACTCTGTTATACAAAATATACACCCTCAATTTTTACTGTGTTATAAAAATTATACACCCTCTGCATGTACTCTGTTTTAAAATAAATACACCATCTATTTCTACTCTGTTATAAAAAATGTACACCCTCCACATGTACTCTGTTTTAAATAATATACACAATCAATTTGTACTCTGTTGTATAAAAAAATACACCCTCTGCATGTATTCACTTTTTAAAAAATAACCTATTTCTACTGTTATAAAAAATATACACCCTCCACAATTACTCTGTTTTAAATAATATACACAACTAATTTGTACTCTGTTATAAAAAATATTCACCCTCTACATGTACTCTGTTTTAATGTAAATACACCCTGTATTTCTACTCTGTTATAAAATATATACAACCTCCTTTGTACTCTGTTATAAGAAATATACACCCTCTGCATATACTGTGTTTTAAAATAAATACACCCTCTATTTTTACTGTTATGAAAATTATACACCCTGAATTTTTACTGTTATAAAAAATATAAACTCTCTGCATGTTGTCTGTTTTAAAATAAATACACCATCTATTTCCACACTGTTATAAAATATAGACACCCTCCACTTATACTCTGTTTTAAATAATATACACAATCAATTTGTACTCTGTTATAAAAATATACACCCTCTACATGTACTCCGTTTTTAAATAAGTACACCCTGTATGTCTACTCTGTTATAAAAATTATACAACCTCATTTGTACTCTGTTATAAAAATATACTCCCTCTACATTTACTCTGTTTTTAAATAAATACACCCTTTATTTCTATTCTGTTATAAAAATTATACACACTCACAAAAGGTTATTTTACAAAAAGTATTAACCCTATACTGTACTGTGTTATAAAGTATATACACCCACACTTTGTACTGCATAATAAATTATATACACCCTCTATTGTTCTCTGTTATAGAAAATAAACACCCTGCATTTATAATCTGTTATATAAAATATACACACTCACAATGTAGTCCTTTAAAAAACTATAAATTCTCTATTTTTACTCTGTTATAAATTATATACACCCTTCCTTTTTTCTCTGCTATAAAAAATATACACCCTTTATTTTTATTCTGTTATAAAATATATACACCCTCTATTTGTACTTTTTTATAATAATATATACCCTTCATTTGTACTCTGTTATAAAAAACATGCACCCTCCTTATGTACAGTGTCATAAAATATATTCACACTCTATTTGTACTCTGGCATAATAATTATACACACTCTCAAAATAGTCCTTTAAGAATATATAAACACTCTATTTTTACTCTGCTTTGAAAACATATTCACCTTCCCTTTGTTCTCTGTTAGGAAAGTCATTAGCACTCTATAAATAGTCTTTTATGAAAAATATTCATCCTCCATATGTAGTTTGTTATAAAAATATGCACCCTCTGTATGTACTCTGTCATAAAATGATACACCCTCTATTTGTACTCTCTTATAAAAATTATACACCCTGTATTTGTACTCTGTCATAAATATAAACACCGTCTCTTTGTACACTGTTATAAAAAATATACAAACTCACGAAATTGTCATTTATAAAAAATACAAACCCTATATTGTACTCTGTGATAAAATATATACACCCTCTATTTGTAGTGTGTTATAAAATATATACACCCCTCTATTGCACTCTGCTATAAAACTATACACCCTCTCTTTGTACTCTGTTATAAAAATTATACACACTCACGTAATAGATTTTATAAAAAACAGAATCCCTCCATTTGTACTCTGTTATAAAGTGTATAAAACCTCTCTATGTACTCTCTTATACAATATATACTCCCTCTATTTTCACACTTATTAATTATATAGTTATTCAAAAATTTTCTTCTATATAAAATAAACCCTCTCTTTGTGATGTTATTGAATATATACATCCTCTATTTGTACTCGGTTATAAAAATATACACACTCACAAAATTGTCATTTGTAAAAATATACACCTTCTTCCTGTACTCTGTTATAAAGAATGTAAACCCTATCTATTTACTCTGTTTAAAAAAAAAATGTACCCTCTCTTTGTAGTCTATTATAAAAAATATGCACCCTCTATTTGTACTCTGTTATAAAGAATATACACACTCACAAAATAGTCTTTCATAACAAATATAAACCTTGTATTTTTACTCTCTTAAATATACCTAATGCACAGTAAGTACTCAGTGAATGTTAGTCATCTATTTTTTCTCACTCATATTTCATTTATGTAACAATGAAATTACTCAATTACAGTAACACATTCAACTGGTCCAAACAAGTTTAGGAATTCACGCAATTGGCTCTTGATATGCTTTCAGTCCAAATGGAGGAAACCAAATTAGAGTGACATGTAAGACAACAATAACCAGAACATGCAGCAGTAGTTGCCAGTAGTATGTTTTGCAGAAGGAATGGAGACCAGCAGGTAAGTGAAATGGAGGTCACTTAAGAGAGTTGCTTATTTGATGAAGCTCTAACCTCTCCCCCTGTAGACTCTATTCCCAACCAGGGCTGATGCTTCATGTGGCACAGGCTGTGGCCCGCACAAAGACACCCAGCTGAGAGGGTGAGTGGGGGTGTTGGAACCCATCCATGCTCCAAAGGAAGAGACACCTTTCCCTAATTCACACATCCATTCTCCCTCCTTCTCCCTAACCCTGCCTCCTACTCAAGCCCACGTATTGTGACATAGAACACAATTAGTCAGGTGAAAGCACTGTCAAGGATACTCTCATTCAAAACAACAGCACAGTCAAACAGAGAGCATGCTTGCATATGAAATGGGATTAATTCTTTCAGACATGGCTCATGATGACTGGGGCCACACCACCAGAACAGCAGCTCTGCTCTGCACTGAGCCTAACTGTGTGCCTGGCCACACCCCAAAATGCTTCCTACTCTCTCATTTCGCCCTCAGAGGCAGACAAGAGAACTGCAAAGGACTCATGTCTTCTCCCATGCTCTCTGAAAAGGACTCCCATCTCTCCTATGGACCAAAAGTCACAACAAAAGTAGCTTTATATTGGTAGAGCACACAAATTTTTCAAAGTACAGAGCTAAAACTGTCCCTGCTTTAAGTAAGCAGGGACAGTTTTAGCTCTGTATTTTGAAAAACTTGTCTCCCTTCAAGTGCTGTAGCTGAGGAAGTTAGAATGAGTGATCTGTGTCCACTGGAGCATTCTTGTAGTAATCAAGGATTTGGTGACATTTTAATTCTTTAGAACTGATTCTCATTCTTGTCAATCAACTGTGAATTTTCTGTGTTAATTTCTATTTGTATTCTGTTTAAAAAAATATACACTCTCTCTTTGTATTCTGTTATAAAAAAATAAATACACTCACAAAATTGTCTAATAAAAAATATAAAACCCTATTTGTACTCTGGCATAAAAACTATCCAAAGTCTTTTGTACTCTATTGTAAGATATATACAACCCTCTATTTTAACACTGTTATGAAAACCATACAGCCGTATTTGTACTCTGTTATAAAAAATAGACACCCTCTATTTCTACAGTGTAAGAAAATATATACACCCTCTAATTGTACTCTGGCATAAAAAATAAACACACTCTCAAAATAGTCCTTTAAATACATATAAACACACTGTTTGTACTCTGTTACACAGCATATTGACCTGTTTGTTCTCTGTTAGAAAAGATGTACACACTCAAAAAATAGTCTTTTATGAAAAACATGCACCCTCTGTGTGTTCTCCGTTTTAAGAAATAGGCACCCTCACTATGTACTCAGTCATAAAAAGATATACCCTCTATTTGTACTCTGTTATAAAAAATATACACCCTCTATTTGTACTCTGTTATAAAAAATGTAAACCCTCTATTTTACTCGGTTAGCAAAATATACACACTTGCAAAGTATTTTTATAAAAATATGATCCTCTATTTGTAGTCTGTTATAGAAAATATACACCCCAATTTTTACTCTTTTATAAAAATATACAAAGTAAAATATAGTCTTTTACAAAACATATAAATCCTCTATTTCTACTCTGTTATAAAATATATACACCCTCTATATATGCACTCATAAAAAATATACACTCTCTATTTTTACACTGTTATACAAATTACACACTCTATTTGTAGTCTGTGATAGAAAATATACACCCTCTAGTGTACTCTGTTATAAAACATGTACACCATTTGTACTCTTATAAAAAATATGCACACTCACACAATAGTCTTTTATAAAATATATAAACTCTCTATTTGTACTTTTATAAAAATATACACTATCTATTTGTACTATGTTATAAAAAATTTTTACACTCTATTAGTACTCTGTTATCAAATATATACATACTCACAAAATAGACTTTTATTAAAAATATAAACCGTCTATATTTACTCTGTTATAAAAAAATACACCCACTATTTGTACTATGTTTTAAAAAATATACACCCTTGTATTTCTACTATGTTATACAAAATGTATACCCTCTATTTTTATTCTGCTATAAAAAATATACACCTTTTATTTGTACTCTGTAATAAAAATACACACCTTGTATTGGTACTCTGTTTTACAAAATATACACCCTTTATTTCTACTATATTATACAAAATACATCCCTTCTATTTTTACCCTGTTATATAAAATATACACCTTCTATTTGTACTCTGTAATAAAAATTATAAACCCTCTCTTTGTACTCGTTTTAAAAAATATACCGCTTCTATCTCCACTGTGTAATAAAAAATATTCACCTTCTATTTGTACTCTGTAATAAATAATATACACCTTCTGTTTGTACTCTGTTGATAAAATATATACACCCTCTCTTTGTACTCTATTTTAAAAAATATACCCTTTCTATTTCTGCTGTGTAATAAAAAATATACACCCACTAATTTTACTCTCTTTTAAAAAATTCACACCCTGTATTTCTACTATGTTATACAAAATATAAACCCTCTATTTTGACTCTGTTATTGAAAACGTACACCTTCTATTTTTACACTGTCATAAAATATATAGACCCTCTATTTGTACTGTGTTTTAAAAAGTATTCACCCTGTATTTCTACTAGATTATACAAAATATATACCCTCTATTTTACATATAAAATATACACCTTCTATTTGTACTCTGTAATAAAATATATATACCCACTATTTTGTACTTTGTTATAAAATATGTACACTCTCTCTTTGTACTCCGTTTAAAAAATATACCCCTTCAATTTCTATTCTGTAATAGAAAATATACACCCTCTATTTTTACTCTGTTTTAAAAAATATAAACCCTGTATTTGTACTCTGTTATACAATATATATATCCTCTATTTTTCTGCTGTTAAAAAAATGTACATCTTCTATTTGTACGCTGTAATAAAAAATATACACCCACTATTTGTGCTGTTATAAACAATATACACCCTCCCTTTGTGCTCTGTTATAAAAATATACCCCTTGTATTTCTACTATGGTACAAAAATACACACCCTCTACTTGTATTCTGTTTTAAAATGAATGCACAGTCTATTTCTAGTCTGTAATAAAAAATATACAGCTTCTATTTCTACTCTTTTATTAAAAATATACACCTTCTATTTGTACCCTGTAGTAAAAAATATTCACCCTCTTTTTGTACTCTGTTATAAAAAATATACAGCTTCTATTTGTGCTCTATTTTAAAAAATATACCCCTTCTATACCTACTGTGTATTAAAAAATATACACCCTCTAATTTTATTCTGTTTTAAAAAATATACACACTGTATTTCTACTATGTTATACAAAATATAAACCCTCTATTTTTACTGTTATAAAAAATACACACCCTCCCTTTTAGATCAGTTTTAAAAAATATACCCCTTATATTTCTACTCTGTAATAAATAATATACACCCTCTATTTGTACTCTGTTAATAATAATATGTACTCTCTTTTTAAGCTGTTTTTTTAAAAAAATACCCCTTCTATTTCTACTCTGTAATAAAAAATATAAAACCTCTATTTTTACTCTGTTGTAAAAAATATACACCCTTTATTTCTACTATGTAATACATAATATATACCCTGTATTTTTACCCTATTATATAATATATAAACCTTCAATTTGTACTCTATAATAAAAAATATACACCCTCTATTTGTACTCTGATGTAAAAAATATAAAACCACTCTTTGTACTCTGTTTTAAAATATATACACCTATAATTTCTACTCTGTCATAACAAATATACACCTTCTATATGTACTCCGTTTTAAAAAATATAAACTCTCTATTTCTACTTTGTTATGCAAAATATATACACTCCATTTTTAGTCTGTTATAAAAAATATACACCTTCTATTTGTCCTCTGTAAAGAAAATACACCCTCTACTTGTTCTTTTATAAAATAAATACACCCTCTATTTCTACTCTGTAATAAAATATATACAGCTTCTATTTCTACTCTGTTATAAAAAATATACACCTTGAATATGTACTCTGTATTAAAAAATATACATGCACTTTTTGTACTCTCTTATAAAAAATATACACCTTACATTTGTACTCTAATTTTAAAAATATACCGTTTGTATACCTGCCCTATAAGAAAAATATAAACACTCTTTTTGTACTCTGTTTTAAAAAATATAAACAATGTATTTCTAATATTTTATACAATATATGTACCTCTATTTTACTCTTTTATAAAAAATGTACACCTTCCATTTGAACTATGCAATAAAAATATACCCCCTCTATTTGTACTCTGTTATAAAAAATATGCAATCTCTCTTTATACTCGGTTTTAAAAAATATGTCACTTCGGTTTCTACTCTGCAATAAATAATATACACCCACTATTTGTTCTCTGTTTCAAAAAATATACAGCCTGTATTTTTACTATGTTATGCAAAATATATACCCTCTATTTTACTCTGTTATAAAAAATATGAACCTTCTATTTGTACTGTTATAAAAATATATACCCTCTCTTTGTACTCTGTTATAAAAAATATATCCCTTCTATTTCTACTCTGTAATAAAAATTATACACCCTCTATTTGTACTCTGTTATAAAAAATATAGTTTTCTTTTTGTACTCTGTTTTAAAAAATATGCCACTTCTATTTATACTCTGTAATGAAAAATATACCCCCTCTAATTGTACCCTATTTTAAAAAATATACACCCTGTATTTCTACTATGCTATACAAAATATATACCCTATATTTTACTCTGTTATAAAAAATATACACATTCTATTTGTATCATGTAATGAAAAATACACACCCTCTATTAGTACTCTGTTATAAAAATACAGTTTCCTTTTTGTACTCTGTTTTAAAAAATATGCCCCTTCTATTTCTACTCTGTAATGAAATATATACACCCTCTAATTGTACCCTATTTTAAAAATATACACCCTGTATTTCTACTATGTTATACAAAATTTACACCCTCTATTTTTACTGTGTTATAAAAAATATACACTCTCTAATTCTCCTGTGTTTTAAAGAGTATACACCCTGTATTTCTGCTGTTATACAAAATATATACCCTGTATTTTTACTCTGTTATAAAAAATATACACCTGTTTTTTACTCTGTTATAAAAAATAAAAAATATTACTCTGTAATAAACTACATACAACCTCTATTTTTTGTCTGTTATAAAAAAAAACACCCTCTCCTTGTACTCTCTTTAAAAAATATACACCTTTTATTTCTATTCTGTAATAAAAATATACACCCTATATTTTCACTCTGTTTTAAAACATATACACCCTCTATTTATACTATATTATATAATATATATATCCTCTATTTTTACTCTGTTATAAAATATGCACACCTTCTTTTTTATACTCTGTAATAAAAAATATCCACCTTCTCTTTGTACTGTGTTATAAAAAATATAAACCCTCTCTTTGTGCTCTGTTATAAGAAATATAAGCCTTCTATTTCTAATCTGGTGTAAAAAATATACAGCCTCTACTTGTACTCTGTTTTAAAATAAATACACCCTCTATTTCTAGTCTGTAATGAAAAATATACAGTTTCTATTTCTACTCTGTTATTAAAAATATACACCTTCTATTTGTAGCCTGTAATAAAAATTATACACCTTCTATTTATACTGTTATAAAAAATATACACCTTCACTCTGTACAGTTTTGAAAAATATATCCCTTCTATTTCTTCTCTGTCATTAAATATATAAACCCTCTATTTGTATCTTGTTTTAAATAATATACACCCTGTATTTCTACTATGTTATACAAAATATATGTGCACTTTATTTACTCTGTTGTAAAAAATTTACACCTTTCTTTTATGCTCTGTAATAAAAAATATACACCCTCTATTTTTACTCTGTTATAAAAAATATGCACCCTGTATTTCTACTATGTTATACAAAATATATACCGTCTGTTTTTACACTGTAATGTAAAATATACACCTTCTATTTCTACTTTGTAATAAAAAATATAAACCCTCTATTGGAACTCTGTTATAAAATAGACTCCTGTATTTCCACTGTTATACAAAATATATACCCTCTATTTTTACTGTGTTATAAAAATGTACACCCTGTATTTCTACTATCTTATACGAAATATATACCCCCTATATTTACTCTGTTATTAAAAATATACATCTTCTATTTTTACTCTGTAAAAATATATATACACCCACCAGTTTTACTGTGTTATAAAATAATATACACCCTCTCTTTCTACTATGTTTTAAAAAGTGTACACCCTGTATTTCTACTATAATATACAAAATATATACCGTCTATTTTTATTCTGTTTAAAAACATACACCCTCTCTTTGCACTCTGTTTTAAAAAATATACCCTTTCCATTTGTACACTGCAATAAAAATATATACACCCTCTAATTGTTTTCTGTATTAAAAAATATACACCCTTTATTTCTACTATGTTATACAAAATATATACCCTCTATTTTTACTGTTATAAAATATATACACCTTCTATTTGTACTCTGTAATAAAAAATATACAACCACTATTTGTACTCTGTTTTAAAATTATAAACCCTCTGTTTGTACTCTGATTAAAACAATATACCTCTTCTTTTTCTACTCTGTAATAAATAA
The DNA here is from genome assembly GCA_036589455.1 of Ateles fusciceps. NCBI lineage: Eukaryota > Metazoa > Chordata > Mammalia > Primates > Atelidae > Ateles > Ateles fusciceps. The sequence continues at coordinate 130,626 of JAZHEH010001613.1, forward strand.
TATACTCCCTCTATTTATATTCTGTTTTAAAAAATATACACCCTGTATTTCTACTATGTTATGCAAAATATATACCATCTACATTTACATTATTATAAAACATATACATCTCCAATTTATACTCTTTAGTAAAAATATTCACTCTCTAATTGTACTCTGTTGTAAAAATTGTACAATTTGTATTTCTACTTGTTATACAAAATACATACCCTCTATTTTTACTCTGTTATAAAAAATGTATACCTTCTATTTATACCATGTGAAAAATAATATACACCCTCTATTTGTACTCTGTTATAAAAATGTACACCGTCTATTTCTAATATGTTATACAAAATATATACCCTCTATTTTTACTCTGTTAAAAAAATATACACCCTCTCTTTGCACTCTGTTTTAAAAAATATACCCTTTCCATTTCTACTCTGGAATAAAAAAATATACACCCTCTAATTATACTCTGTTTTAAAAAATATAAACCCTTTATTTCTATGTTATACAAAATATATACACTCTATTTTTAGTGTTATAAAAATATACACCTTCCATTTGTACTCTGTAATAAAAATATACACCTTCTCTTTGTATCCTGTAATAAAAAATATTCACATTCTAGTTGTACTCTGTTATAAAAAATATACACCCTCTATTTTTACTCTGTATTAAGAAATATACCCCTTCTAGTTCATCTCTGTAATAAAAAATATATACCCTCTATTTTTACTCTGTTTTAAAAAATGTGCACCCTGTATTTCTACTATATTATACAAAATATGTGCCCTATATTTTACTGTTATTAAAAATATGCACCTTCCATTTGTACTCTTTAATATAAAATATACACCCTCTATTTCTACTCTGTTAGAAAAAATGTACACCCTCTCTTTTGTAAACTGTTTTGAAAAATATGTCCCTTCTGTTTCTACTCTGTAATAAAATGAATACACCCACTATTTGTACTCTGTTATAAAAAATATACACCCTCATTTTGTACTTTGTTTTAAAAAATGTAACACTTCTATTTCTACTCTGTAATAAAAAATATTCACCCTCTATTTGTATTCTCTTTTAAAAAGTACACACCTTGTATTTCTACCAAGTTATAAAAATTATATACCCTCTATTTTTACTCTCTTTCAAATAATATACACTCTCTCTTTTATACTCTGTTTTAAAATATGTACCCATTCTATTTCTACTCTGTAATAAAAATATATACACCCTATATTTGTACACTGTTATAAAAAATACACACATTTGATTTGTACTTTGTAATAAAAAATATTCAAAATCTATTTGTACTCTGTTATATAAAATATGCACCCTGTACTTCTACTATGTTATACAAAATGTATACCCTCAATTTTTACTCTGTTGTAAAAAATATACGCCTCTATGTCTACTCTGTAATAAAAATATGCACTCTCTATTTGTATTCTGTTGAAAATATATACACCCTCTCTTTGTACTCTGGTTTAAAAAATATACAGCTTGTATTTCTAATCTGTAATAAAAAATATATATCCTTTATTTGTACTCTGTTGTATAAATATACATCCTGTATTTCTACTATGTTATACAAAATATATTTCCTCTATTTTTACTGTTATAAAATATATACACCTTGTATTTGTACTCTGTAATAAAAAATACACACAATCTATTTGTACTGTGTTATAAAAATATACACCATCTTTTGTACTCTTTTTTAAAAAATATACCCCTTCTACTTCTACTCTGTAATAAAAAATATACACCCGCTATTTGTACTCTGTTTTAAAGAATATACCCTATATTTCTACTGTGTTAAACAAAATATATACCCTCTATTTTTACTCTGTTATAAAAAATATGCACCTTCATTTGTACTCTGTAATAAAAAATATGCACCGTCTCTTTGTACTCTGTTTTACAAAATATACACCCTGTATTTCTACTACAATATACAAAGTATATACACCGTAATTTTAATCTGTTATAAAAAATATGCACCTTTTATTTCTACTCTGTAATAAAAATTATACTCCCTCTCTTTGTCGTCTGTTATAAAAAATATACACCCTATATTTGTACTCTGTTTTAAATAATACATAACCCTTCTATTTCTACTCTGTAATAAAAAGTAAACACCCTTTATTTATTCTGTGTTTTCCAAAATATACACCCTGTATTTCTACATTATACAATATATATACAGTCTATATTAACTCTGTTATAAAAAATATACACTTTGTATTTGTACTCTGTATTAAAATATATACACCCTCTATTTGTACTCTGTTATAAAAAAATATACACCCTCTATTTGTACTCTGTTTTAAAAAACATACCCCTACTGCTTCTACTCTCTAATAAAAAATGTACACCCTCTATTTCTAGTCTGTTTTAAAAAAATATGCACCCTGCATTTCTACTATGCTATACAAAATATATACCCTGTATTTTTACTCTGTTATAAAAAATATACAACTTCTATTTGTACTTTGTGATGAAAAATATACAAAACCTAATTGTTATCCTTTATAAAAAATATACACCATGCATTTCTACAATGTCATACAAAATATATAACCTCTGTTTTTACTGTTTTAAAAAATATACACCCTCTCTTTGTACTGTTTTAAAAAATATACCCCTTGTATTTCTACTCTGCAATAAAAAACATACACCCTCTAATGTACTCTGTTTTAAAAAATATACAATATGTATTTCTACTATGTTATGCAAAATACATACCCACGCTTTTTACTCTTTTATAAAAAATATACAACTTCTATTTCTACTCTGTAATAAAAAATATACACCCTCTATTTTTACTTTGTTATGAAGAATATAACCTTCTATTTGTACTCTGTAATAAAAAATACACACACTCTATTTGTACTCTGTTATAAAAATATACAACTTCTCTTTCTACTCTGTTTTAAAAAATATACCCCTACTACTTCTACTCTTTAATAAAAAATGTACACCCTCTATTTGTATTCTGTTTTAAAAAATATACACCTTGTATTTCTATGTTATACGAAATATACACCCTCATTTTTTACTCTGTTATAAAAATTATACACATTCTATTTGTACTCTGTAATAAAAATATACAATCACCATTTGTACTCTGTTATAAAAAATATACCCACTCTTTTTACTCTGTTTTAAAAAATATACCCATTCTATTTCTACTCTGTAATAAAAAATATACACCACCAACTTTTACTGCATTTTAAAATATATACACAATGTATTTCCGCTATGTTATACAAAATTTATACCCTCTATGTTTACTCTGTTATAAAAAATAGACACTCACCATTTGTACTCTGTTATACAAAATATACCCCCTCTCTTTGTGCTCAATTATTAAAAATATACTGCTTCTATTTCTACTCTGTAATGAAAAATGTACACCCTCTATTTGTACTGTGTTTTAAAAAATATACACCCTGTTTTTCTACTATATTATACGAAATATATACCCTCTATTTTACTGTTATAAAAATTATACACCTTCTATTTGTACCCTGTAATAAAACATACACACCTCCATTTGTACTCTGTTTTAAAATATATACACCCCGTATATCTTCTATGTACCACAAAATATATACCCTCTATTTTTACACTGTAGAAAAAAATATACATCCTCTATTTGTACTCTGTTATAAAAAATATACACCATCTGTTTGTACTCTGCTTTAAAAAATATACCCCTTCATTTTCTACACAGTGATAAATATGCACCTTCTTTTTGTCCTCTGTTTTCAAAAATATACACCTTGTATTTATACTATGTTATGCAAAATATATTCCCTCTATTTTTACTCTGTTATAAAAATACACATTTTATAGTTGTACTCTCTAATAAAAAATACATACCCCTCTATTTTTACTCTGGTATAAAAAATACACTCACTCTACTTGTACTCTGTTTTAAAATTTATATACCCTCTATATCTAGTCTGTAATAAAAAATATACAGCTTCAGATTCTATTCTGTTATAAAAACGTACACCTTCAATTTTTAATCTGTAACAAAAAATATACAACCTATATTTTTAACCTGTTATAAAAAATATACATCCTGTTTTGTACTGTGTTTTAAAAAATATTCGCCTTCTATTTCTACTATCTAATAAAAAATATACACCCTCTATTTGTACTCTGTTTTAAAAAATATACACCCTGAATTTCTTATTTATTTTTTTTTATTGCATTTTAGGTTTGCGGGTACATGTGAAGAACATGGAAGATTGTTGCATAGGTACACACATGGCAGTGTGATTTGCTGCCTTCCTCCCCATCACCTATATCTGGCATTTCTCCCCACGCTATCCCTCCCCAACTCCCCAACCCCCCACTATCCCTCCCCTTTTTCCCCCGACAGACCCCAGTGTGTGATACTCCCCTCCCTGTGTCCATGTGTTCCCATTGTTCAACACCCGCCTATGAGTGAGAACATGCGGTGTTTGATTTTCTGTTCCTGTGTCAGTTTGCTGAGAATGATGGTTTCCAGGTTCATCCATGTCAATACAAAGGACACGAACTCATCGTTTTTGATGGCTGCATAATATTCCATGGTGTATATGTGCCACATTTTCCCTGTCCAGTCTATCATCGATTTCTACTCTGGAATAAGAAATATACAGCCTCTTTTTTGTACTCTGCTGTAAAATATATATATATTCTCTAATTGTACTCTATTTTCAAATAAATACACCCTATATTTCTAGTCCATAAAATAAAATATACAGTTTCTATTTTTACTCTGTTTTTTTTTGTTTTTTTTTTTACAGTATTTGGTTTTTTTTTTATTGCATTTTAGGTTTGGGGGTACATGTGAAGAACATGGAAGATTGTTGCATAGGTACACACATGGCAGTGTGATTTGCTGCCTTCCTCCCCATCACCCATATCTGGCATTTCTCCCCATGCTATCTCTCCCCATCTCCCCATCCCCTGCTGTCCATCCCCTTTTTCCCCCTCCACAGACCCCAGTGTGTGATACTCCCCCTCCCTGTGTCCATGTGTTCCCATTGTTCAACACCCGCCTATGAGTGAGAACATGCGGTGTTTGATTTTCTGTTCTTGTGTCAGTTTGCTGAGAATGATGGTTTCCAGGTTCATCCATGTCCCTACAAAGGACACGAACTCATCGTTTTTGATGGCTGCATAATATTCCATGGTGTATATGTGCCACATTTTCCCTCTCCAGTGTATCATCGATGGGCATTTGGGTTGGTTCCAGGTCTTTGCTATTGTAAACTGTGCTGCAATGAACATTCTTGTGCATGTGTCCTTATAGTAGAACGATTTATAGTCTTTTGGATATATACCCAGTAATGGGATTGCTGGATCAAATGGAATTTCTATTTCTAGGTCCTTGAGGAATCGCCACACCGTCTTCCACAATGGTTGAACTAATTTACACTCCCACCAACAGTGTAAAAGCGTTCCTATTTCTCCACATCCTCTCCAGCATCTGTTGTCTCCAGATTTTTTAATGATCGCCATTCTAACTGGCGTGAGATGGTATCTCAATGTAGTTTTGATTTGCATTTCTCTAATGACCAGTGATGATGAGCATTTTTTCATATGTTTGTTGGCTTCATGTATGTCTTCTTTTGTAAAGTGTCTGTTCATATCCTTCGCCCACTTTTGAATGGGCTTGTTTGTTTTTTTCTTGTAAATGTGTTTCAGTTCTTTGTAGATTCTGGTTATCAGCCCTTTGTCAGATGGGTAGACTGAAAAAATTTTTTCCCATTCTGTTGGTTGCCGATTCACTCTAATGACTGTATCTTTTGCTGTGCAGAAGCCATGGAGTTTGATTAGGTCCCATTTGTCTATTTTGGCTTTTGGTGCCACTGCTTTTGGTGTTTTAGTCATGAAGTCCTTGCCTACACCCATGTCCTGAATGGTTTTGCCTAGATTTTCTTCTAGGGTTTTTATGGTGTTAGGTCTTATGTTTAAGTCTTTAATCCATCTGGAGTTGATTTTAGTGTAAGGTGTCAGGAAGGGGGTCCAGCTTCTGCTTTCTGCACATGACTAGCCAGTTTTCCCAACACCATTTATTAAACAGGGACTCGCTTCCACATTGTTTGTTTTTGTCAGGTTTGCCAAAGATCAGGTGGTTGTAGATGTGTTGTGTTGCGTCGGAGGTCTCTGTCCTGTTCCATTGGTCTATATCTCTGTTTTGGTACCAGTACCATGCTGTTTTGATTACTGTAGCTTTGTAGTATAATTTGAAGTCCGGGAGTGTGATGCCTCCAGCTTTGTTCTTTTTTGCTTAGAATTGACTTGGCTATGCGGGCTCTCTTTTGGTTCCATATGAAGTTTAAGGTGGTTTTTTCCAGTTCTTCAAAGAAGGTCATTGGTAGCTTGATAGGGATAGCGTTGAATCTGTAAATTACTTTGGGCAGTATGGCCATTTTGACAATATTGATTCTTCCTAGCCATGAACATGGAATATTTCTCCATCTGTTTGTGTCCTCTCTTATTTCATCGAGCAGTGGTATGTAGCTCTCCTTGAAGAGGTCCTTTACGTTCCTTGTTAGTTGTATTCCTAGGTATTTTATTCTCTTTGTAGCAATTGTGAATGGCAGTTGGTTCTTGATTTGGCTGTCTTTAAGTCTGTTATTGGTGTATAGGAATACTTGTGATTTTTGCACATTGATTTTATATCCTAAGACTTTGCTGAAGTTGCTTATCAGTTTCAGGAGATTTTGGGCTGAGACGGTGGGGTCTTCTAGATATACAATCATATCGTCTACAAAGAGAGACAATTTGACTTCCTCCTTTCCTATTTGAATACCCTTTATTTCTTTTTCTTGCCTGATTGTTCTGGCTAGAACTTCCAGTACTATATTGAATAAGAGTGGTGAGAGAGGACATCCTTGTCTAGTGCCAGATTTCAAAGGGAATGCTTCTAGTTTTTGCCCATTCAGTATGATATTGGCTGTTGGTTTGTCGTAAATAGCATCTATCGTTTTGAGATACGTTCCATCGATACCTAGTTTATTGAGAGTTTTTAGCATAAAGCACTTTTGAACTTTGTCAAAGGCCTTCTCTGCATCAAATGAGATAATCATGTGGTTTTTGTCTTTGGTTCTGTTTATGTGGTGGATTATGTTTATAGATTTGCATATGTTGAATCAGCCTTGCATCCCCGGGATGAAGCCTACTTGATCATGGTGGATAAGCTTTTTGATGTGCTGTTGCAATCGGTTTGCCAGTATTTTATTGAAGATTTTTGCATCTATGTTCATCATGGATATTGGCCTGAAGTTTTCTTTTCTTGCTGAGTCTCTGCCAGGTTTTGGTATCAGGATGATGTTGGTCTCATAAAATGATTTAGGAAGGATTCCCTCTCTTTGGATTGTTTGGAATAGTTTCAGAAGGAATGGTACCAGCTCCTCTTTGTATGTCTGGTAGAATTCGGCTGTGAACCCATCTGGACCTGGGCTTTTTTTGGGTGGTAGGCTCTTAATTGCTGCCTCAACTTCAGACATTGTTATTGGTCTATTCAGGGTTTCGACTTCTTCCTGGTTTAGGCTTGGGAGGATGCATGTGTCCAGGAATTTATCCATTTCTTCCAGGTTTACTAGTTTATGTGCATAGAGTTGTTTGTAATAATCTCTGATGATTTTTTGACTTTCTGTGGAATCTGTGGTGATATCCCCTTTATCGTTTTTTATTGCATTTATTTGATTATTTTCTCTTTTCTTTTTTATTAATCTGGCTAGTGGTCTGTCTACTTTGTTGACCTTTTCAAAAAACCAGCTCCTGGATTTGTTGATTTTTTGAAGAGTTTTCGTGTCTCTATCTCCTTCAGTTCTGCTCTGATCTTAGTTATTTCTTGTCTTCTGCTAGGTTTTGAGTTTTTTTGATCTTGCTCCTCTAGCTCTTTCAATTTTGATGATAGGGTGTCAATTTTAGATCTCTCCTTGCCTCTCATGTGGGCATTTATTGCTATATACTTTCCTCTAGAGACTGCTTTAAATGTGTCCCAGAGATTCTGGTATGTTGTGTCTTCGTTCTCGTTGATTTCAAAGAACATCTTTATTTCTGCCTTCATTTCATTGTTTATCCAGTCAACATTCAAGAGCCAGTTGTTCAGTTTCCATGAAGCTGTGTGGTTCTGAGTCATTTTCTGAATTCTGAGTTCTAACTTGATTGCACTGTGGTCTGAGAGACTGTTTGTTATGATTTCTGTTCTTTTGCATTTGCTGAGGAGTGATTTACTTCCAATTATGTGGTCAATTTTAGAGTAGGTGCGATGTGGTGCTGAGAAGAATGTATATTCTGTGGATTTGGGGTGGAGAGTTCTGTAAATGTCTATTAGGTTTGCTTGATCCAGTTCTGAGTTCAAGTCCTGGATATCCTTGTTAATTTTCTGTCTTGTTGATCTGTCTAACATTGACAACGGGGTGTTCAAGTCTCCCACCATTATTGTGTGGGAATCTAAGTCTCTTTGTAAGTCATTGAGAACTTGCCTTATGTATCTGGGTGCTCCTGTATTGGGTGCGTATATATTTAGGATGGTTAGCTCTTCTTGTTGCATTGATCCTTTTAACATTATGTAATGTCCTTCTTTGTCTCTTTTCATCTTTGTTGGTTTAAAGTCTATTTTATCAGAGATGAGAATTGCAACTCCTGCTTTTTTTTGCTCTCCATTTGCTTGGTAAATCTTCCCCCATCCCTTTATTTTGAGCCTTTGTGTATCTCTGCATGAGAGATGGGTTTCCTGGATACAGCACACAGAGGGGTTTTGGCTTTTTATCCAGTTTGCCAGTCTATGTCTTTTAATTGGGGCATTTAGCCCATTTACATTTAGGGTTAATATTGTTATGTGTGAATTTGATCCTGCCATTTTGATGCTAGGTGGCTGTTTTGCCCGTTAGTTGATGCAATTTCTTCATTGTGTTGATGGTCTTTACTGTTTGGTATGTTTTTGGAGTGGTTGGTACTGGTTGTTCCTTTCTATGTTTAGTGTCTCTTTCAGGAGCTCTTGTAAAGCAGGCCTGGTGTTGATGAAATCTCTGAGTACTTGCTTGTTTGCAAAGGATTTTATTTTTCCTTCACTTATGAAGCTCAGTTTGGCTGGATATGAAATTCTGGGTTGGAAGTTCTTTTCTTTAAGGATGTTGAATATTGGCCCTCACTCTCTTCTGGCTTGTAGGGTTTCTGCTGAGAGATCTACTGTGAATCTGATGGGCTTCCCTTTGTGGGTAACCCGACCTTTCTCTCTGGCTGCCCTTAGCATTTTCTCCTTCATTTCAACCCTGGTGAATCTGACGATTATGTGCCTTGGGGTTGCTCTTCTTGAGGAATATCTTTGTGGTGTTCTCTGTATTTCCTGGACTTGAATATTGGCCTGCCTTCCTATGTTGGGGAAGTTCTCCTGGATAATATCCTGAAGAGTATTTTCCAGCTTGGATTCATTCTCTCCTTCACATTCAGGTACACCTATCAAACGTAGATTAGGTCTTTTCACATAGTCCCATATTTCTTGGAGACTTTGTTCATTCCTTTTTACCCTTTTTTCTCTACTCTTTCCTTCTTGTTTTATTTCATTGAGTTGATCTTCGACCTCTGATATCCTTTCTTCTGCTTGGTCAATTCGGCTGTTGAAACTTGTGTATGCTTCGCAAAGTTCTTGTGTTGTGTTTTTCAGCTCCATCAATTCACTTACATTCCTCCCTAAGTTGGTTATTCTCATTAGCATTTCGTCAAATCTTTTTTCAAGTTGTTAGTTTGTTTGCATTGGGTTAGAACATGTTCTTTAGCTCACAGAAGTTTCTTACTACCCACCTTCTGAAGCTTGATTCAGTCATTTCATCACACTCATTGTCCATCCAGCCTTATTCCCTTGCTGGTGAGGAGTTGTGATCCCTTGTAGGAGGAGAGGCGTTCTGGTTTCGGGTGTTTACCTCCTTTTTGCACTGGTTTCTTCCCATCTTTGTGGATTTATCTATGTGTGATCTTTGTCTTTGGTGATTTTCAGATGGGGTCTCTCAGTGGACGTCCCGTTTGTTGATGATGAAGTTATTTATTTCTGTTTCTTGGTTTTCCTTCTAAAAGTCTGACCCCTCTGTTGTAGGGCTGCTGAGGTCCACTCCCGGCCCTGCTTGCCTGGGGGATCACCTGCAGCAGCTGCAGAACAGTAACGGTTGCTGCCAGTCTCTTCTTCTGCTATCTTTGTCCCAGAAGAATACCCGCCAGATGTCCGTCTGAGCACTCCTTTGTGAGGTGACTCGTTGGATATGTGGGGGATCAAGGAGCTGCTTGAGGAGACAGAGTTTCCTTTATAGGAGCTCAAGTGCTGAGCTGTGAGCTCCGTTGTTCATTCTGAGTTGCTGGGCAGGTACGTTTAAGTCTGCTGCAGCAGAACTCATAAACCCCTTTTTTCCCCCAGGTGCTCTGTCCCGGGGAGTTAGGGCTTTATTTATGAGTTTCCCTGGTGCTGCTGCCTTTTTCTCAGGGCTGCCTTGCCCAGCGATGAGGCAGCCTAGTCACTGTTTGCCTACAGAGGCTTTGCTGAGCTGCTGTGGGCTCCACCCAGCTGCCCTATGAACTTCCCTGCAGTCCTGTTTATACCGGTGTAGTGAGAACTGCCTCAGCAATGGCAAACTACCTCTGTAGCGGCAGACTGCCTCAGTAATGGCGGACGCCCCCCCCCCCCCACAGAGCTGGGCCGTCCCGGGCTCAGCTGTGCTTGCTGTGAAACTCTGGATCCAGAGCGTTTCCGATGGCTGTTTTTTTGTGGACGTGGGACCAGCCGAGCCTGATCACCTGGCTCCCTGCCTCAGAGTCTCCCAGGTGTTCCAGCCGCCTGTTGAAAAGGCGCCGGGATCTGTGTGATTTCCCGTGCGGCGACCCACTGCGCCGGCTGAAACCGCGGGCGCGGAGATCCGTGGCATTCTTTTTTGCCCGGGAAATCTCCTGGCCTGGCTGCCTGTTTCAGTCCCCTTTTTTAATCAGATGAATGGGCGGCTCTGCCTTCCCGGAGCTCCAATTGCCAGCTAAAACGAGCACCCGGACCCACGTATTTTGTATGGGGGAACCGCTGCGCCGGGACGCTGCCCAAAACAGCAGCGCCGGCGAAACAGTCGTGCTGGCAAAAACTGCTGCGCTGGCCAAACCAGCCGCGCTGGCGACCCGTGGGGCTCCTCCCCCTGGGAATCTCCTGGTCTGTGGGTAATAAAAATCTGTCTGGCAATGCGGCGTCCACTCACCCTCCGCGCTTTCAGTGGGAGCTGCAATCCTCAGCTGCTCCTAATCGGCCATCTTGGATCCACCCCATAAGAGACTCTCTACTCTGTTTTAAAAATCTACACCTTCTATTTGCACTCTGTAACAAAATATGTACACCCACAATTTGTACTCTTTTATAAAAAATATACACCCTTTGTTTGTGCTCTGTTTTAAAAAATCTACCCCCACTATTTCTACTCTGTAATAAATAATATACACCATCTATTTGTACCCTGTAATAAAAAAATATACACCCTCTTTTTGTACTCTGTTGTAAAAAATATACCCGTCTATTTCTACCCTGTAATAAATAATTTATAAAACCTATTTGTACTCTGTTTTAGAAAATATGCAGCCTGTATTTCTACTATGTTGTAAAAAATATATACTCTCTATTTTTACTAGGTTATAAAAAATACACACCTTCTATTTGTACTCTGTTATAAAATATATACACCCTCTCTTTTTACCCTGTTTCAAAAAATATTCTCCTTTTATTTCTACTCTGTAATAAAAAATATACACCCACTATTTGTAATATATTTAAAAAAATATACACTCTGTATTTCTACTATGTTATACAAAATTTATACCCTCTATTTTTACTCTATTTGAAAAAATATTCTCCTTCTATTTCTATTCTGTAATAAAAAATATACAATCTCTATTTTACTCTGGTATAAAAAAACACACCCTCAACTTGTACTCTGTTTTAAAATAAATACACCCTGAATTTTTGGTCTCTAATGAAAAATATACAGCTTCAGTTTTTACTCTGTTATAGAAAATGTACACCTTCTATTTTTACTCTGTAATAAAATATATACACCCTGTATTTGTACTCTGTTATAAAAAATATTCACCCTCTCTTTTTACTCTGTTTTAAAAAATATACCCCTTCTCTTTCTATTTTGTAATATAAAATATACACCCTCTATTTGTACTCTGTTATATAAAATATATCCCCTGTTTGTACTCTGCTTTGAAGAATATATTCCTTAATTTTCTACACTGTAATAAAATACATACACCCTCTATTTGTACTCTGTTTTTAAAATATACACCCTGTATTTATACTATGTTATAAAAAATATACACCCTCTATTTCTACTCTGGAATAAAAAATATACACCCTCTTTTTTTGTACTCTGGTATAAAATATATACACACTCTAACTGTACTCTATTTTAATATAAATACACCCTCTGTTTCTACTCTGCAATACAAAATATACAGCTTCTATTTCTACTCCGCTTAAAAAAATCTAAACCTTCTATTTGTACTCTGTAATTTAAAATATACACCAACTAATTTTACCCTGTTAAAAAAATATGCACCCTCCACATGTATTCTGTTTTAAAATAAATACACACTCTATTTCTCATCTATAATAAAATTATATAGCTTCTGTTTCTACTGTTATAAAAAGTATACACTTATGTGTACTCTGTAATAAAAATATACACCCTCTAATTGTACTCTGTTATAAAAATTATAAACCATCTCTTTGTACTTTTTTCAAAAATATACCCCTCCTATTTCTACTCTGTAATAAAAAAAATACACCCTCTATTTTTATTCTGTTATAAAAAAAAACCTTCTATTTCTATTCTGTAATAAAAAACATACCCCACTATTTGTACTCCGTTTTAAAAAAATATTCACCCAGTATTTCTACTATGTTATACAAAATACTTACCCTATGTTTTTACTGTTACATAAAATATACACCTTCTATTTCTGCTCTGTAATAAAAATATACACCCTCTATTTGTATTCTGTTTAGAAAAATATACCTCTTCTATTTCTACACAGTAAAAAAAATATACACCCTCTATTTGTACTCTGTTTTAAACAATATACACCCTGTATTTCTACTATGTATTACAATATATATACACTCTAATTTTACTGTTACTAAATAATATACACCTACTATTTGTAGTCTGTAATAAAAAATATACACCCTTTATTTTTACTCTTATATAAAATATATACACCCTCTACTTGTACTCTGTTTTGAAATCAATACACATTCTATTTCTAGTCTGTAATAAAATATATACAGCTTTAATTTCTACTCTGTTATAAAAAATATACACCTTCTATTTGTACTCTGTAGCAAAAAATATACCCTTCTCTTTGTAATGTGTTATAAAAATAAACACCCTTTCTTTGCACTGTGTTTTAAAAACATTCTCCTACTTTTTCTACTCTGTAATAATAAACATACAACCTCTATTTATACTGTTTTCAAAAACTTACACCCTGTATTTCTAGAATGTTATACAAAATATATACCCTCTACTTTTATTCTGTTATAAACAATATACACCTTCTATTTGTAGTCTGTTATAAAAAATATGCACCTTCTGTTTGTACTCTGTAATAAAAAATATACACCCTCTATTTTTACTGTTATAAAAATATACACTCTCTCCTTGTACTGTTTTAATAAATATACTCCTTTTATTTCTACTCTGTAATAAAATGTATACACCCTCTCCTTGTACTCTGCTTTAAAAACATACACCTTCTACTTTTACTGTTATATAAAATATGCACCCTCTATTTTTACTCTGTGATTGAAAATATGCACCCTCAATTTTTTCTCTGTTATACAAAACACTCACCCACACAAAATAGTCTCTTATAAAAAATATACACCCTCTGCTTCTACTATTTTAAAATAAATGCACCGTCTATTTCTTCTCTGTTATAAAAATATACACCCTCTATTTCTACTCTGATATAAAAAATATACACCCTCTAATTTTACTCTCTTATACAAAATACACACACTCACAAAATAATCTGTTAACAACTGTATACAACCTCTATTTGTTCTGTTTAAAAAACAAATACACCTTCTATTCCTACTATGTTATACACACCCTCTGCATGTACTCTGTTTTAAAATAAATACACCCTGTATTTCTACTCTGTTATAAAAAATATATACGCTGAATTTTTACTGTGTTATAAAAAATATGCACCCTCTGCATGTACTCTGTTTTTAAATAAATACACCATCTATTTCAACTCTGTTATAAAAATATACACCCTCCACATATACTCTGTTTTAAATAATATTCATAATCAATTTGTACTCTGTTATAAAAATATACATATTCTGCATTTGCTCTGTTTTAAAATAAATACACTCTCTATTTCTACTCTGTGATAATATACATACAACCTAATTTGTACTCTGTTATATAAAATATAGACCCTCTAGGTGTACTCTGTTTTAAAATAAATACACCCTCTATTTCTACTCTGTTATAAAAAATATACACCCTAAATTTTTACTGTGGTATAAAAAATATACACCCTCTGCATGTACTCTGTTTTAAAATAAATACACCCTCTATTTCTACTGTTATAAAAAACATACAACCTCTACCTGTACTCTGTTTTAAAATAAATACACCCACAATATCTACACTGTTATAAAAATTATACACCCTCAATTGGGACTGTGTTAAAAAGTATACACCCTCCGCATGTACTCTGTATTAAAATAAATACACCATCTATATCTACACTGTTATAAAAATATACACCCCCCATGTACTCCATTCTAAAAAATATGCACCCTTAATTTGTACTGTGTTATAAAATATGCACACCCTCTTCATGTACTCTGTTTCAAAATAAATTCACTCTCTAATTCTACTCTGTTATAAAAAAAATACACCCTTTATTTTTACTGTGTTCTGAAAAATATGCACCCTCTGCATGTACTCTGTTTTAATAAATACAGCATCTATTTCTACCCTCTTATAAAAAATATACCCCCTCCATATATAGTCTGTTTTAAATAATATATACAACCAATTTGTACTCTGTTATAAAAATATACACCCTCTACATGTGCTCTGTTTTAAAATAAATACACCCTCTATTTCTACTGTTATAAAATATATAAAACCTAATTTGTACTCTTTTATAAAAAATATACCCCCTCTACATGACTTGGTTTTAAAAAAAATACACCCTCTATTTCTACTCTGTTATAAAGAGATCCCTCATGGCTCATTAGCAGCAGCTCAGGATTGGAGCTCCCACTGAAAGTGCAGAGTGAGTGGACGCCACATTTTCAGACGCAATTTTATTGCCCACGGACAAAGAGATTCTTGGTGGAGGAGCCCCTCGGGTTGCCAATGCGACTCTTTTGGTGAGCATGGCAGTTTTGCAGGCGCCCCGGCGTGGCGGTTCTCAGTCCAGAGTATACGGGACTGAGTGCCCTTTTGGTTGGCATTTGGAGCTCCGCGAAGGCAGAGTCTCCCATTTAGCTGATTGAAAAGTGGACTGAAGTGGGGAACCAGATCAGGAGATTCCCAGGCAGAAAAGCATCACTAATCTTAATGCCGCTGTTTCAACTGGTGTAGTGGGTCGCCACAGGGGAAGGCTGGTCCCCCCCGCAACAACAAGAAAAGAAACCCCAGCAATTGGAATTGCTGAGGATTGAGAGTTTCACAGCAAGTACAGGTGAACCTGGGAAGTTCCAGCTCTGTGGGGAGGGGTGTCCGCCAAAGGAAAACTAAGAAACAGAAAAAACTTTACCACCACCAAGGTGGACGTCCACTCAGAGACCTAATCTGAAAGTCAGCAATTACACAGACGACAGGTGGATAAATCCACAAAGATGGGAAGAAACGAGTGTAAAAAGGCTGAAAACACCCGAAATCAGAATGCCTTACCTCCTACAGAAGAATGCAGTCCCTCATCACCAATTGAACAAGGCCTGATTGAGAATGAATGTGAGGAATCAATAGAATCAGGCTTCAGAAGGTGGATAATGAGAAACTTCTGTGAGCTAAAAGAACATGTTCTAGCCCAATGCAAGGAGACTAAGAACCTTGAAAAAAGGTTTGACGAAATGTTAACAAGAATGGACAATTCAGAAAGGAATATAAGTGAATTAATAGAGCTGAAAAACACAATATGAGAACTTCGTGAAGTATGCACAAGTTTTAATAGTCGAATTGATCAGGCAGAAGAAAAGATTTCAGAGGTCGAAGACCAACTTAACGAAATAAAACGAGAAGACAAGATTAGAGAAAATATGGTAAAAAGGAATGAGCAAAGTCTCCAAGAAATATGGGACTATGTGAAAAACCTAATCTACGTTTGATAGGTGTACCTGAATGTGACGAAGAGAATGAATCCAAGCTGGAAAATATTTTTCAGTATATTATCCAGGAAAACTTTCCTAACCTAGCAAGGCAAGACAATACCCAACTCCAGGTAACACAGAGAACACCACAAAGATATTCCTCAAAAGAGCAACCCCAAGGCACATAATCATTAGATTCATCAGTGTTGAAACAAAGGAGAAAATACTATGGGCGGCCAGAGAGAAAGGTCAGGTTACCCACAAGGGGAAGCCTATCAGACTCACAGCAGATCTCTCAGCAGAAACCCTACAAGCCAGAAAAGAGTGGGGGCCAATATTCAACATCCTTAAAGAAAAGAACTTTCAACCCAGAATTTCATATCCAGCCAAACTAAGTTTCGTAAGTGAAGGAAAAATACAATTTTTTACAAACAAGCAAGTACTCAGAGATTTCATTACCACCAGGCCTGCTTTACAAGAGCTTCTGAAAGAGGCACTATATACAGAAAGGAACAACCAGTATCAGCCATTCCAAAAAGCCCATCGGTAAGCTTCATCAGACCCATCTCACATGCAAGGATATACAGAGACTCAAAACAAAGAGATGGAGGAAGATTTGGCCGACCAAATGGAGAGAAAAAAAAAAAAAGAAAGCAGGAGTTGCAATTCTCATCTCTGATAAAATAGACTTTAAAGTAATAGAAACAAAAAGAGATAAGAAGGACATTGTATAATGGTAGAAGGATCAATGTAATGGGAAGAGCTAAGGATCCTAAGTCTATGCGCACCCAATATATTAGCACCCAGATACATAGGGTAACTTCTTGGTGACTTACAAAGAGCCTTGGACTCCCACACAGTAATAGTGGGAGACTTTAACACTACATTGTCAATATTGGACAGATTAATGAGACAGAAGGTTAACAAGGATACCCGGGACTTGAACTTAGACCTTGAACAAGTAAACTTAATAAACATTTACACAAGTCTCTACTCCAAATCCACAAAACATACATTTATTTTCAGTAACACATCACATTTATTCTAAAAGTGACCACATGGTTGGGAGTAAACCACTCCCCAGCAATTGCATAGCATTTCATAGGTTTAAATGAAATATTGGTTGGCTGTTTGTTTGCTATTTTCCTCCCTTATTCCTTCCTGTCTCCATTGTATAACACAATTATTAGTATAAAAGAGCTTTTTAATATCCATTTCTAGACTGCATTCTAGCCTGAGCGATAGAGCAAGATTCCCGTTCTCTCTACCTCTTTTCCTTCTTCTTTTTTCTCTTTCTATCATTTTCTGTTTCTTCCTTCTTCCTCTCTTTCTCTCCTTTTTCTTTTCTTTCTTGAAAAAAGAAAAATATATACACAATCTGCCTGTACTCTGTTTGAAAATAAATACACCATCTATATCTACACTGTAATAAAAAATATACAAACTCCACATGTACTCTGTTCTAAAAAATATACACCCTCAATTTATCCTGTGATATAAAAAATATACACCCTCTGCATATACTCTGGTTTTAAAATGAATTCACTCTCTATTTCTATTCTGTTATAAAAAATATATACCCTCAATTATTACCGTGTTCTAAAATATATGCACCCTCTTCATGTACTCTGTTTTAAAATAAATACACCTTCCCTTTCTACTCTGTTATAAAAAATATACACCCTCCATATATACTCTGTTTTAAATAATAGACACAATCAATTTTTAATCTGTTATAAAAAATATACACCCCCTGCATGTACTCTAGTTTGAAAATAAATACACCCTCTATTTCTGCTCTGTTATAAAATATATAAACCCTAATTTGTACTCTGTTATAAAAAATATACTCACCTCTACATGTACTCTGTTTTAAAATAAATATACCCTCTATTTCTACTCTGTTATAAAAAATAAACAACCTCTACCTGTATTCTGTTTTAAAATAATATACAACCTCTATTTCTACTCGGTTATAAAAAATATAAACATTCAGTATGTACTCTGTTATAAAAAATATACACCCTCTATATATACTCTGTTTTAAAATAAAAACACGCTCTATTTCTACTCTGTTATAAAAAATATACATCCTCAATTTTTACTGTCTTATAAAATATATACACCCTCTGAATGTACCCTGTATTATAATAAATACACCAACGATATCTACACTGTTATAAAAAAATACTCCCGCCACATGTACTCCATTCTAAAAAATATACACCCTTAATTTGTACTCTGCTATAAAAAATCCACACCCTCAATCTTTAATGTGTTATGAAACATATAAACCGTCTGCATGTTCTCTGTTTTAAAATAAATACACCATCCATTTCTACTCTGATATAAAAAATATACAACCTCAATCTTTACTGTGTTATAAAAAATATACACCCCCTGCATGTACTCTGTTTTAAAATAAATACACCATCTATATCTACTCTGTTATGAAATATATACAACCTCATTTGTACTCTATTATAAAAAATATACTCCTTCTACATGTACTCCATTTTAAAATAAATACACCCTCTGTTTCTACTCTGTTATTAAAAATATAAAACCTCTAAATGTACTCTGTTTTAAAATAAATACCCCCTCTATTTCTACTCTGTTATACAAAATATAAACCCGCAATTTTTACTGTGTAATAAAAAATACACACCATCTGCATGTAATTGGTTTTAATATAAATACACCATCGATTTCTACTGTGTTATAAAAAAATATACACCCTAAACATGAAGTCTGTTTTAAATAATATACACAATCAATTGGTACTGTGTTATAAAAAGTATACAGCATCTACATGTACCCTGTCTTGAAATAAACACACCCTCTATTTCTACTCTGTTATAAAATACATACAACCTAATTTGTACCCTGTTAAAAAAATATTGACCCTCTAGGTGCACTCTGTTTTAAAATAAATACACCCTCTCTTCCACCCTGTTTTAAAAAATATAAACCCTCAATTTTTACTATGTTATAAAATATATAGACCCTCTGCATATACTGTTTTAAAATAAATACACCCTCTTTTTCTAATCTGTTATAAAAAATACACTCCCTCAGTTTGTACTGTGTTTAAAAAAATACACCCTCTACATGTACTCTGTTTTAAAATAAATACACCCTCTATTTCTTCTCTGTTATAAAAAATATACAATCTCTACATTTACTCTGTTTTAAAATAAATACACCATCTATTTCTACTCTGTTATAAAAAATACACACCCTCAATTTGTACTGTGTTAAGAAAACATACACCCTCTGCATGTAGTCTGTATTAAAATAAATACACCATCTATATGTACACTGTTATAAAAAATGTACACCCTCCATATGTACTCCATTCTAAAAAATATACACCCTCAATTTGTGCTGTTATAAAAAATATACACCCTCAATCTTTACTGTGTTATGAAACATATAAACCCTCTGCATGTTCTCTGTTTCAAAATAAATACACCATCTATTTTACTGTTATAAAAAATATACACATTCTACATGTACTCTGTTTTAAAATAAATACACTCTCTATTTCTACTGTGTTATAAAATATATACAACCTCATTTGCACTCTGTTATAAAAAATATACTCCCTCATCATGTACTCTGTTTTAAAATGAATACACCCTCTATTTCTACTCTGTTATTAAACATATAAAACCTATAAATGCACTCCGATTTTAAAATAAATACACCCTCTATTTCTACCCTGTTATACAAGATATACACCCTCAATTTTTACTGTGTTATAAAAAATATACACCCTCTGCATGTACTTGGTTATAAAATAAATACACCATCAATTTCTACTCTTTTATAAAAAATATACACCCTCCACATGTACTCTGTTTTAAATAATATAAACAATAAATTTGTACTCTGTTATAAAAAACATACACCATCTACATGTATTCTGTATTAAAATAAATACACCCTCCAGTTCTACTCCGTTATAAAAAAGATACAACCTCTACATGTACTCTGTTTTAAAATAAATACACCCTTTATTTCTACTGTTATACAAAATAAACACCATCCACCTGTATTCTGTTTTAAATAACATACACAATCAATTTGTTCTCTGTTATAAAAAATATATATCCTCTACATGTACTCTGTTTTAAAATAAATACACCTTCTATTTCTAATCTGTTATAAAATGTATGCAACCTCATTTGTACTCTGTAATAAAAATATACTCCCTCCACATGTACTCTGTTTCAAAATAACTACACCCTCTATTTCTACCCTGTTATACAAGATATACAGGCTCAAATTTTACTGTGTTATAAAAAATATACACCCTCAGCATATACTTGGTTGTAAAATAAATACACCATCAATTTCTACTCTGTTATAAAAAATATATAGCCATCACATGTACTCTGTTTTAAATAATATACACAATCAATTTCTACTCTATTATAAAAAAAACCCTCTGCATTTACTCTGTATTAAAATAAATACACTATGTATATCTACACTGTTATAAAAAATATACACCCTCCACATGTACTCCGTTCTAAAAAATATACAATCTCAACTTTTTCTCTGTTATAAAATATATACACCCTCTACGAGTACTCTGTTTTAAAATAAATACATCCTCTATTTCTAATCTGTTGTTAAATATATACAACCTTACTTGTACTCTGTAATAAAAAATGTACTCACTCTACATGCACTCTGTTTTAAAATAAATACACCCTCTATTTCTACTCTGTTGTACAAAATATACACCCTCAATTTGTACTGTGTTAAGAAAATATACACTCTCTGCATGTACTCTGTATTAAAACAAATACACCCTCTATATCTACACTGTTATAAAAATTATACCCCCTCCATATGTACTCCGTTCTAAAAAATATACACCCTCAATTTGTACTCTGTTATAAAAAATATACACCCTCAATCTTTGCTGTGTTATAAAACATATAAACTCTCTGAATGTACCCTGTTTTAAAATAAATACACCATCTATTTTACTGTTATAAAATATATACACATTCTACTTGTACTCCATGTTAAAGTAAATACACCCTCTATTTCTACTCTGGTATAAAATATACACAACCACATTTGCACTCTGTTATAAAAAATATACTCCCTCTTCATGTACTAAGTTTTAAAATAAATGCCCCCTCTATTTCTACTCTGTTATAAAAAAATACACCCTCAATTTGTACTGTGTTAAAAAAATTTACACTCTCTCCATGTACTCTGTATTAAAATAAATACACCATCTATATCTACACTCGTATAAAAATATACACCCTCCACATTTCCTCCATTCTAAAAAACATACATCCTCAATTTTTACTCTGTTATAAAAAATTTACACCCTCAATCTATACTGTGTTATGAAACATATAAACCCTCTGCATGTTCTCTGTTTTAAAATAAATACACCATCTATTTTACTTTTATAAAATATATACACATTCTACATGTACTCTGTGGTAAAATAAATACACCATCTATTTCTACTCTGTTATAAAATATATACAACCTCATTTGCACTCTGTTATAAGAAATATACTCCCTCTTCATGTACTCCATTTTAAAATAAATACACCTTCTATTTCTACTCTGTTATTTAAAATATAAAACCTCTAAATGTACTCGGTTTTAAAATAAGTACACCAACTATTTCTTCTCTGTTATACAAAATACACACCCTCAATTTTTACTGTTTTTTAAAAAATATCACCCTCTGCATATACTCTGTTTTAGAATAAATACACCATCTATTTCTACTCTGTTATAAAAAGTATACACCCTCTCATGTACTCGGTTTTAAATAATATACACAATCAATTGGTACTCTGTTATAAAAAATATACAGAATCTACCTGTACTCTGTTTTAAAATAAATACACCCACTATTTCTACTCTGTTATAAAATGTATACAACCTAATTTTATTCTCTGTTAAAAAAATACTGACCCGCTAGGGGTACTCTTTTTAAAATAAATACACCCTCTCTTTCTACCCTGTTTTAAAAAACATACACCCTCAATTTTTACCATGTTATAAAATATATACACCATCGGCATGTATTCTGTTTTAAAATAAAGACACCCTCTTTTTCTACTCCGTTATAAAATATATACACCCTCATTTTTCACTCTGTTAGAAAAAATATACACCTTCTACATGTACTCTGTTTTAAAATAAATACACCATCTATTTCTACACTGTTATAAAAAATATACACCCACAAATTAACTGTGTTATAAAATATATACACCCTCTGCATGTACTCTGTTTTAAAATAAATACACCCTCTATTTCTACTCTGTTATAAAAAATATGCAACCTCATTTTGTACTCTGTTACAAAAAATATACACACTGTGCATGTACTCTGTATTAAAATAAATACACCATTTATCTACACTGTTATAAAAAATCTCACCATCCACATGTACTCCGTTCTAAAAAATATACACCCTCAATTTTTACTCTGTTATAAAAAATATACTCCCTCTACATGTACTACGTTCCAAAATAAATGCAACCTGTATTTCTACTCTGTTGTAAAAAATATACAACCTCTACATGTACTCTGTTTTAAAATAAATACACCCTCTATTTCTACTCTGTTATAAAATATATACAACCTCATTTGTACTCTGTTATAAAAAATATACACCCTCTACATGTACTCTGTTTTTAAATAAATACACCCTGTATTTCTAATAATGTTATAAAATATATAGAACCTCATTTGCACTATGTAATTAAAAATGTACTCCCTCCACATGCACTCTGTTTTAAAATAAATACACCCTCTATTTCTACTCTGTTATCAAAAATGTACACCCTCAATTTGTACTGTGTTAAGAAAATATACACCCTCTGCCTGTGCTCTGTATTAAAATAAATACACCATCTATATCTACACTGCTATAAAAAATTTACACCCTCCACATGTATTCCATTCCAAAAAATATACACCCTCAATTTGTACTCTGTTATAAAAATATACACCCTCAATCTTTACTGTGTTATGAAACATATAAACCCTCTGCATGTTCTCTGTTTTAAAATAAATACAAAATCTAGCTGTACTGTTATACAAAATATACACCCTCTACTTGAACTCTCTTTTAAAGTAAATACACCCTCTATTTCTACTCTGCTATAAATTATACATAACTTCATTTGTACTCTGTTATAAAAAATATTCTCCCTCTACATGTACTGTGTTTTAAAATAAATACTACCTCTATTTCTACTGTCTTATAAAAAATATACACCCTCAATTTCTACTGTGTTATTAAAAATATACACCCTCTGCATGTACTCTGTTTTAAAATAAATACACCATCTATTTCTACTCTGTTATGAAAAATATACACCCTCCACATGTACTCTGTTTTAAATAATATACACAATCAATGTGTACTCTCTTATAAAAAATCTACACCCTCTGCATGTACCCTGTTTTAAAATAAATGCACCATCTATATCTAACCTGTTATAAAAAATATACACCCTCCACATGTACTCCATTCTTTAAAATATACACCCTCAATTTGCACTGTATTATAAAAAATATACACCCGCTACATGTACTCTGTTTTAAAATAAATACACCATCTACTTCTACTCTGTATATAAATATACACCCTCAATTTGTACTGTGTTTTAAAAATTATACACCCTTTGCATGTACTTTGTTTTAAAATAAATTCACCCTCTATATCTACTCTTTTATAAAACATATACACCCTCCACATGTATTCTGTTCTGAAAAATATACACCCTCAATTTGTACTCTATTCTAAAAAATATACACCCTCTACATGTACTGTTTTAAAATATATACCCCCTCTATTTCTACCGTTTATAAAATATATACTACGTCATTTGTAGTCCGTTTGAAAAAATATAATCCCTCTACATGTACTCTGTTTTAAAATGAATGCTCCCTCTATTTCTACTCTGTTGTAAGATATGTACAACCTAATATGTACCCTGTTATAAAAAATATTGACCCTCTAGGTGTACTCTGCTATAAAATAAATACACCTCTATTTCTACCCTGTTTTAAATAATATTCACCCTGAATTTTTACTGTTATAAAAAATATACACCCTCTATTTTACTCTGGTTTAATATAAATTCACTTTCTATACCTGCTGTGTTATAAAAAATATACACCCTCAATTTGTACTCTGTTATAAAAAAGTCCAGCCTCTACATGTACTCTGTTTTAAAATAAATACACCGTCTATTTCTACTCTGTTATACAAAATATAGTCCCACGATTTTTACTGTGTTATAAAACATATACACCATCTGCATGTACTCTGTTTTAAAATAAATACACCCCCTATTTCTTCTCTGTTATAAAAAATATACACAATCCATATGTACTCAGTTTTAAATAATATACACCCTCAATTTTTACTCTGTTATAAATAATATATACCCTCTACATATACTCTCTTTTAAAATAAATTCTCCCTGTATTTCTACACTGTTATAAAAAATATACACAAACAATTTTTACTGTGTTATGAAAAACATACACCTTCTGCATGTACTCTGTTTTAATATAAAACACCCTCTATTTCTACAGTTAAAAACAATATACACCCTCAGTTTTTCCTCTGTTATGAAAAATATGCTCACTCTACATGTACTCTGTTTTAAAATAAATACAACTTCTATTTCTACACTGCTATAAAAATATACACAATCACTTTGTTCTCTGTTATAAAAAATATACACCATGTGCATGTCCTCTGTTTTTAAATAAATAAACCATCTATTTCTATTCTGTTATGAAGAATATACAGCCTCCACATGTGCTCTGTTTTAAAAAATATACACTTTCAGTTTGTACGCTGTTATAAAAAATATACACCCTGAAATTTACTCAGGTATAAAAATTTAAACTCTCAATTTTTCTCGGAAATAAACAGTTTACAACCTCAATTTTTACTCTATTATAAACATTATACACACTCAATTTGCACTATTTTCTAGAAAATATACACCCTCAACCTGTACTCAGTTTTTAAATAAATATACACTCTAATTATACTATATTATATTATAATATACAAAATCATTTGCACTGTTATAAAAAACATACTCCCTCTACATGAACCCTGTTTTAAAGTAAATACACCCTCTATTTCTACCCTGTCATTAAAAATATACACCCTCAAAATATACTATGTTTTAAAATAATTACACCCTCTAATTCTACTCTGTTATATAAAATATACAACCTCCAATTGTGAAGTTTTATAAAAAATATACAATCTATACCGGTACTCTGCTTTAAAAAAATACACCATCTATTTCTACACTATTATAAAAAGTATACTCCCTCTAAATGTACTGTTTTAAAATAACTACACCCTCTATTTCTACTCTGTTATAAAATATATACAACCTCATTTTGTACTATGTTATAAATAATATACACCCTCTACATACACTCTGTTTTAAAATAAATACACAATCTATTTCTACTCTGTTATAAAAATATATACCCTCAAGTTTTACTCTCTTATCAAAAGTATAGACCCTCTTCATGTACTCTTTTTTAAAATAAATACACCCTCTCTTTCTAATCTGTTATAAAAAATATACACCCTCAAATTTTAATGTGTTATAAAAAAATATACTCGCTCTGCATGGACTCTATTTTAATATAAATACACCATCTATTTCTACTCTGTTATAAAAAATATACACCATCCACATGTACTCTGTTTTAAATAATATACACAATCAATCTGTACTCTGTTATAAAAAATATACACAATTTACATGTACTCTGTTAAAATAACTACACCCTCTATTTGTACTGTTATAAAAAATAAACACCCTGAATTTTTAATCTGTTATAAAAAATATGCACCCTTTACATGTACTCTGTTTTAAAATAAATACACCCTCTAATTCTACTCTGTTATAAAAAATATACACCCACAATTTTTACTGTTTTATAAATATGTAAAAACTCTGCATGTACTCTGTTTTAAAATAAACACACCATTTAATTTACTCTGTCATAAAAAATACACACCCTCAATTTTTGCTGAGTTATATAAACTATACACCCTCTGCATGTAATCTTTTTTAAAATAAATACACCATCTCTTTCTACTCTGTTATATAAAATATACACCCTCCTCATGTACTCTGTTTTAAATAATATACAGAATCAATTTGTACTGTTATAAAAAATATACACCCTCTACAGGTATTCTGTATTAAAATAAATACACCCTCTATTTCTACTCTTATAAAATATATACACCCTCATTTGTACTCTGTTATAAAAAATACCTATACTCTGTTTTAAAATAACTACTACCTCTATTTCTACTCTGTTGTAAAAAATATACACCCTCAATTTGTACTGTGTTATAAAACATATAAACCCTCTGCATATACTCTGTATTAAAATAAATATACCATCTATATCTAAACTGTTATAAAATATATACAGTGCTCCGTTCTAAAAAATATACACCCTGAATTTGTGCTCTATTATAAAGTATATTCTCCCTCTACCTGTACTCTCTCTTAAAATATATACACCCTCTATTTCTGCTCTGTTATAAAAAATATACAATCTGTGCATCTAGTCTGTTTAAATCAATACAGCATCTATATATACTATGTTATAAAAAATATGTACCCACCACATATACACTGTTCTAGAAATTATACAAAGTCACTTTGTACTCTGTTATACACCCTCACTTTGTACTCTGTTATAAAAAATATGCACCTTCCACAAGTTCTCTCTTTTTAAAAAACACACCCAAAATTTGTACTATGTTATAAAAAATATACACCCTCTAGGTTTACTCTGTTTTAAAATAAATACAGCCTCTATTTCTGATCTGTTATAAAAAATATACACCTTCAATATTTACTGTTTTATAAAATCTATACACCCTCCTCCTGTACACTGTTTTAAAATAAATACTGCCTCTATTTATACTCTGTTGTAAAAAATATACACCCCCAATTTGGACTGCGTTATAAAAAATATACACCATTTGCATGTACTGTGTTTCAAAATAAAGACACCATCAATTTCTACTATGTCATAAAAAATATATACCATCCACATGTACTCTGTTTTAAAATAAATACACCCTCTATTTCTACTCTGTTATAAAAAATATACACCCACAATTTGTACTCTGTTATAATAAATATAGACCTTCTACATGTACTTTGTTTTAAAATAAATACACTCTCCATTTCTACTCTGTTATAAAAATATACACACTCAATTTGTACTCTGTTATAATAAATATACACCCTCTACATATACTCAGTTTTAAAATAAATACACCCTCTATTTCTACTCCGTTATAATAAACATACACCCTCAATTTGTACTGTGTTAAAATAAATATACACCCTCTACATGTAATCTTTGGAAATATAAACACCCTCAATTTGTATTCTCTGAGAAAATATATACTCCATGTACTCTGTTTTAAAATAAATACACCCTCTATTTCTACTCTGCTATAAATTATATACACCCTCTACGTGTACTCTGTTATAAAAAATATACACCTTTTCCGTGTACTCTGTTTTAAAATGAATATAGCCACTATTTCTACTCTGTTATAAAAAGTATATCCCCCAATTTGTACTGTGTTATAAAAAATATAAACCCCTTTCCTGTACTCTGAAAATAAATACACAATCTATTTCTACTCTGTTATAAAAAATATACACCCTCCATATTTGTTTTAAAATAATGCACCCTCTATTTCTACTGTTATAAAAAATAAACACACTAAATTTGTACTCTGTTATAATAAATATACACCCTCAACATGTACTATCTTTCAAAATAAATACATCCTCTATTTCTACTCTGTCATAAAAAACATACATCCTCAATTTGTACTGTTATAAAAAATATACACAATCTCCATGTACTCTGTTTTAGAATGAATACAACATCGAATTCTACTCTGTTATAAAAAATAGAAACCCTCAATTTGTACTCTGTCCAAAAAAAAATACACCCTCTGCATATACTCTGTTTTAAAATAAATGCACCATCTATATCTACTATGTTATAAAAATATGCACCCACCACCTATACTCTGTTTTAAAAATTATAAGCCCTCAATTTGTACTCTGTTATAATAAATATACACCCCTAAATCTACCCTGTTTTTAAATATACACACCCTCTACGTGTACTCTGTTTTAAAATAAATACAGCCTCTATTTCTTTTCTGTTATAAAAAAATGTACACCCCAATTTGTACTGTGTTATAAAAAACGTACACCCCCTGACAAGCACTCTTTATGAAAATAAATACACAAACTATTTCTACTCTGTTATAAGAAATATACACCTTCCACATGTACTGTGTTAAAATAAAGACACCCTCTATTTCTTCTCTGTAATAAAATATATATACCCTAAATTTGTACTCTGTTATGATAAATACACACCCTCTAAATGAA
The DNA here is from genome assembly GCA_036589455.1 of Ateles fusciceps. NCBI lineage: Eukaryota > Metazoa > Chordata > Mammalia > Primates > Atelidae > Ateles > Ateles fusciceps. The sequence goes on from JAZHEH010001613.1 coordinate 159,498, forward strand.
CTCTCTTTTAAAATAAATACACCCTCAATTTCTACTCTGTTATAAAAAATATACACTATCTTAATGTACTCTGTTTTTAAAAAAATATACCCTCTATGTGTACTCTGTTATGAAAAATATACACCCTCTGCATATACTCTGTTTTAAAATAAATACAGCCTCACTGTATACTCTGTAAAAAAAATGTACATCCCCAAATTGTACTGTGTTATAAAAATTATACAGCCTTTGCAAGTACTCTGTTACAAAATATATACAAAATCTATTTCGTCTATGTCATAAATAATATACACCCTGAACATATACTGTGTTTTAAAACAAATACACCCTCTATTTCTACTGTGTTATAAAAAATTTACACCCTAAATTTTTACTCTCTTATAAAATATATACACCCTCTACGTGTACTCTCTCTTAAATAAATACTAGGTCTTTTTCTACTCTGTTATAAAAACATGCACCTTCTGCATATGCTCGGTTTTAAAATAAATACACCATCTATATCTACAATGTTATAAAATATATACAGCCACCACATACACTCTGTTCTAAAAATTATAAACCGTCAATATGTACTCTGTTATAAAAATATACACCCTCTACATGTACTGTGTTTTAAATAAATTCACCCTCTATTTCTATTGTATCATAAAAAATATAGACCCTCAATTTGTACTCTGTTATAAAAATATACACCCTCTTCATGTACTCTGTTTTAAAATAAATATACCATCTATATCTACTATGTTATAAAAAATATACACCCACCACATATACTCTTTTCTAAAATTTATACATTCTCTATTTGTACTCTGTTATAAAAAATATACACCCTCTACATGTACTGTGTTTTAAAGTAGTACACCCTCTATTTCTACTCTGTTATAAAATACATTTACCTTCAATTTATACTCTGTTATAGTAAATATACTCTCTCTACATGTAGTCTCTTTTAAAATCAATACATCTTCTATTTCTACTCTGTTATCAAAAATATACACCCTCAATTTGTACTGTTATAAAATATATACACCCTCTACATGTGCTCTGTTTAAAAATAAATACATCATTGAATTCTACTCTGTTATAAAATATATAAAACCTCAATTTTTAACCTGCTATAAAAAATATACAATGTCTACATCTACTCTGTTTTAATATAAATACACCATCTATATCTACTGTTATAAAAAAATACAGCTTCTACATGTACTCTGATTTTAAAAAATACAGCATCAATTTGTACTCTGTTATAAAAATTATACAACCTCTATATGTACTCTGTGTTAAAATAAATACACCCTCTATTTCTACTCTGTTATTAAAAATATACACTCTGTATTTGTAATCTGTTATAAAAATGTATACACCCTCTACATGTACTCTGTTTTAAAATAAATACATCGTCTGTATCTACTCTGTTATAAAAAAATATACATCCTCAATTTGTACTGTGTTGCAAAAAATATACACACTTCGCTTCTACTATGTTTCAGAATAAATACAACCTATATTTCTACTCTTTCATAAAAAATGTATACCCTCAATTTGTACTCAGTTAGAAAAAATTATACACTCTCTACTTGTACTCTCTTTTAAAATAAATACAGACTCTATTTCTACTCTTTTATAAAAAATATACACACCAATTTGTACTGTGTTATAAAAAATATACATCCTTTGCATGTACTCTGTTTCAAAATATATACACAATCTATTTCCACCCTGTTATATAAAATATACACCCTCCACATCTGCTGTGTTTTAAATTAAATACACCATCAATTTCTACCCTGTTATAAAAAATATACACCCTCAATTTGTGCTCTGTTTTAATAAATATACACTCTCTACATGTACTGTCTTTAAAATTAAATACACCCACTTTCTACTCTGTTATAAAATATATGCACCCTCAATTTTTACTCTGTTATAAAAATATACACAATCTACATGTACTCTGTTTTAAAATAAATACAGCATCCACTTCTACTCTGTTATAAAATATGTAAAACCTTAATTTGTACTCTGTTATGAAAAACATACACCCTCTACATGCACTCTGTTTAAAAAAATATGCACCCTCTATTTGTATTCTCTTATCAAAAATATACACCTCTACGTGTACTCTATTTTAAAACAAATACACCATCTATTTCTACTCTGTATAAAAATATACACACTCAATTTTTTTTCTGTTTTAAAAAATATACAAACTCTACATGTACCGTTTTAAAATTAATAAACCATTGACATCTACTTTTTAAAAAAATATAAAACCTCAATTTGTACTCTGTTATAAAAAACATACACCCTCTGCATGTACCCTGTTTTAAAATAAATACACCATCCATAGCTGCTATGTTATAAAAAATATACACCTGCCATATATACTCTGTTCAAAAAATTATAAACCCTCATTTTCTACTGATATAAAAAATATATACCCTCTAAATGTACTGTTTTTAAAAAAATACACCTTCTATATCTACTCTGTTATAAAAAATATACACCCTCAAGTTGTACTCTGTTATAAAAAATATGCACCTTCTACATGTACTCTGTTCTTAAAAAATACACAATCAATTGTACTCTGTTATAAAAAATATACACCCTCTACATATACTCTGTTTTAAAATAAATACTGCCTCTATTTCTACTCTTTTATAAAAAATATACACCCGCAATTTGTATAGTGTTATAAAAAATATACACCCTTTGCATGTACTCTGTTTCAAAATAAATACACAATCTATTTCTACATTTTTATATAAAATAGACACCCTCCACATGTCCTCTGTTTTAATATAAATACATCCTCTATTTCTACTCTGTGATAAAAAATATACAACCTCAATTTGTACTCTGTTATAATAAATATACACCCTCTACATGTACTCTGTTTTGAAATAACTGCACCCTCTACTTCTCCTCTGTTATAAAAAAATACAGCCTCAATTTGTACCCAGGTATAAAACATATACACCCTCTCTGTGTACTCTGTTTTAGAATGAATACACCATCGACTTTTACTCTGTTATAAAAAACATAAACCCTCAATTTGTACTCTGTTATAAAAAATATACACCCTCAACCTGCACTCTGTTTTAAAATAAATACACCATCTATATATAAAATGTTATAAAAATATACACATACCACATATACTCTGTTCTAAAAATTATTAATCCTCAATTTGTACTCAGTTAGAAAAAATATACCCCCTCTACATGTACTCTGTTTTTAAATAAATACACCCTCTAAATGTACTCTGTATTAAATTAAATACAGCCTCAATTTCTACTCTGTTATAAAAAATATACACCCCAATTTGTACTGTGTTATAAAAAATATATACCCCTGGCATGCACTCTGCTTGAAAGTAAATACAGAATCTATTTCTACTCTGTTATAAAAAATATACACCCTCCACATGTACCCCGTTGTATAAAATGCACACCTTCAATTTTTACTATGTTATTAAAAATATACACCCTCTACATTTACTCTGCTTTAAAATAAATACTTCCTCTATTTCTACTCAGTTATAATAAATAAACACCCACAATTTTTACTGTCTTATAAAAAATATAAACCCTCTGCATGTACTCTGTTTTAAAATAAATACACCATCTATTTCCACACTGATATAAAAACATACACCTTCCACATGTACTCTGTTATAAAAAATATACACAATCAATGTGTACTCTGTTATAAAAAATATACACCCTCTACATGTACTCTGTTTTAAAATAAATACACCCACTGTTTGTACTCTGTTATAAAATATATACAACCTCATTTGTACTCTGTTAAAAAATATGCTCCCTCTACATGTACTCTGTTTTAAAATATATACACCCTCTGTTTGTACTCTGTTATAAAATGTATACAACCTCATTTGTACTCTGTTAAAAAATATACTCCCTCTACATGTACTCTGTTTTAAAATAAATACACTTTATATTTCTACTCTGTTATACAAAATATACAACCTCAAATTGTACAGTTATAAAAATATACAGCCTCTACCTGTACTCTGTTTTAAAATAAATACAACTTCTATTTCTTCTCTGTGATAAAATATATACAACCTCTTTTGTACTCTGTTATAAAAATATACTCCCTGTATATGTACTCTGTATTAAAATAAATACACCATCTATATCTACACTGTTAAAAAAATATACACCCTCCAAATGTACTCTGTTCTAATAAATACACACCCTAAATTTGTACTCTGTTATATAAAATATACTCCCTCTACATGTACTCTTTTTTAAAATAAATTCACCCTCTATTTCTACTCTGTAATAAAAAATGAACAACCTCTACATATACTCTGCTTTAAAATATATACACACTCTATTTCTACTGTGTTTTACAAAATATACACCCTCAATTTTTACTGTGTTATAAAAAATACACACCCTGTGCATTTTATGTGTTTTAAAATAAATACACCATCTATTTTACCATGTTATAAAAAATATACACCCTCCACTTGTACTCTGCTTGGAATAATATACAACCTCAGTTTGTAGTCCTGTATAAAATATATACACCCTCTGCATATACTCTTTTTTAAAATAAATTCATTCTCTATTTCCACTCTGTTATAAAAAATATACACACACAATTTTTACTGTGTTTTCAAAAATATATACCCTCTGCATGTTCACTGTTTTAAAATAAATACACCACGTATTTTTACTCTGTTATAAAATATATGCAACGTAATTTGCACTGTTATAATAAATATACTCCCTCTACATGTATTCTGTTTTAAAATAAATACACCCTCTATTTGTACTCTGTTATAAAAAATTTACAACCTCTTCATATATTCCGTTTTAAAATAAATACACCCTCTATTTCTACACTGTTATACAAAATGTACACGCTCAAATTATACAGTGTTATAAAAATATACACCCTCTGCATGTATTCTGTTTTAAAATAAATACACCATCTATTTCTACTCTCTTATAAAAAATATGCACCCTCCAAATATACTCTGTTTTAAATAATATACACAAACAATTTTTACTCTGTTTTAAAATATATACACCCTCTACATGTACTCTGTTTTAAAATAAATACACCCTCTATTTCTACTCTGTTGTAAAATATATACAACCTAACTTTTACTCTGTTTTAAAAAATATACATCCTCAACATGCACTCTGTTTTAGAATAAATACACCCTCTATTTCTACTCTGTTGTAAAACATATACAACCTAATTTGTACTCTGTTATAATAAATATACACTGTCCACATGTACTCTGTTTTTAATAATATATACAATCAATTTGTACTGTTATAATAAATATACATATTCTACATATACTGTGTTTTAAAACAAATGCACCCTCTATTTCTACTCTGTTATAAAATATATAGAACCTAATTTGTACTCTGCTATAGAAAATATACTCCCTCTACATGTACTCTGTTTTAAAAAGGTACACCCTCTATTTCTACTCTGTTATAAAAAATATTAACCAACAATTTTTCTGTTATAAAAAATATAAACCCTCTGCATGTACTCTGTTTTAAAATAAATACACCATCTATTTTACTCTGTTATAAAAATAAACACCCTCTACTTGTACTCTGTTTTAAATAGTATACACCCTCAATTTGTAGTCTGTTATAAAAAGTATACACCCTCTGCATATACTCCGTTTTAAAATAAATTCACTCTCTATTCCTACTCTGTTATAAAAAATATACATGCACAATTTTTACTGGGATTTAAAAAATATACACCCTCTACATATTCACTGTTTTAAAATAAATACACCATCTATTTCTACAGTTGTAAAATATGTACAACCTAATTTGTACTCTGTTATAAAAAATATACTCCCTCTACAAGTACCTTGTTTTAAAATAAATACACCCACTCTTTGTACTCTGTTTGAAAAAATATACAATCTCTTCATGTATTCTGTTTTAAAATAAATACATCATCAATTTCTACTATCTTGTACAAAATATACACCCTCAAATTATACAGTGTTATAAAAATATACACCCTTTATGTTTACTCTGATTTAAAATAAATACACCGTCTATTTTTACTCTATTATAAAATATATACACCCTCTAAATATACTCTGCCTTAAATTAAATAAACCCTCAATTTCTACACTGTTATAAAAAAATACACCCTCTATTTCTACTCTGATTTAAAAAATATGCTCCCTCTACGTCTACTCTGTTTTAAAATAAATACAAACTCTATTTCCACTCTGTTATAAAAAATATTCAACCTCACTTTGTACTCTGTTATAAAAAATATATACCCTCTAGGTGTACTCTGTTTTAAAATAAATACTTCATCTATTAGTACTCTGTTATAAAAATACACACCCTCAATTTCTACTGTGTTATAAAATATATACACATTCTGTATGTACTCTTCATTAAAATATATACACCATCTATATCTATGTTATAAAAAATATATACCCTCCACCTGTACTCCATTCTAATAAACATACACCCTCAATTTGTACTCTGTTATAAAAAATATACACCCTCTAAATATACTGTTTTAAAATAAATACACCTTCTCTTTCTACTGTGTTATAAAAATATACAATCTCTACATGTTCTCAGTTTGAAAATAAATCTACCCTCTATTTCTACTCTGTTATAAAAAATACAACCTCAATTTTTACTGTTACAAAAAATATACACCCTCTGCATGTACTCTGTTTTAAAATAAATACATCATCTGTTTCTACTCTGTTATAAAACATATACACCCTCAACCTATACTCTGCTTTAAAGTAAATACACTCTCTATTTCTACTCTGTTATATAAAACATACACACACAATATTTACTGTCTTATAAAAATATAAACCCTCTGCATGTACTCTGTTTTAAAATAAATACACCATCTATTTGTACTCTGATATAAAAATATACACCCTCTACATGTACTCTGTTTTAAATTATGTACACAATCAATTTGTACTCTGTTATAAAAAATATACACAATCTACATGTACTGTTTTGAAATAAACACACCCTATGTTTCTACTCTGTTATAAAATATATACAACCTCATTTGTACTCTGTTTTAAAAAATATACTCCCTCTACCTGTACTCTGTTTTTAAATAATACACCCTCTATTTCTACTCTGTTATAAAATGTATACAACCTAATTTGTCCTGTGTTATAAAAATATAGACCCTCTAGGTGTATCCTGTTTTAAAATAAATACACCCTCTATTTCTACTCTGTTATATAAAATATACACCATCAATTTTAAAGTGTTATAAAATATATACACCCTCTGCATGTACTCAGTTTTAAAATAAATACACCCTCCATACCTACTCTGCTATAAAAACTATACACCCTCAATATTTACTGTGTTATAAAAATATACAACCTCTGCTTGTACTCTGTTTTAAATACACCATCTATTTCTCCTCTGTTATAAAAAATAAACAACCTCCACATGTACTCTGTTTTAAATAATATGCACAATCAATTTTTACTGTTATAAAAAATATAAACATTCAGTATGTACTCTGTTATAAAAAATATACACCCTCTATATATACTCTGTTTTAAAATAAAAACACGCTCTATTTCTACTCTGTTATAAAAAATATACATCCTCAATTTTTACTGTCTTATAAAATATATACACCCTCTGAATGTACCCTGTATTATAATAAATACACCAACGATATCTACACTGTTATAAAAAAATACTCCCGCCACATGTACTCCATTCTAAAAAATATACACCCTTAATTTGTACTCTGCTATAAAAAATCCACACCCTCAATCTTTAATGTGTTATGAAACATATAAACCGTCTGCATGTTCTCTGTTTTAAAATAAATACACCATCCATTTCTACTCTGATATAAAAAATATACAACCTCAATCTTTACTGTGTTATAAAAAATATACACCCCCTGCATGTACTCTGTTTTAAAATAAATACACCATCTATATCTACTCTGTTATGAAATATATACAACCTCATTTGTACTCTATTATAAAAAATATACTCCTTCTACATGTACTCCATTTTAAAATAAATACACCCTCTGTTTCTACTCTGTTATTAAAAATATAAAACCTCTAAATGTACTCTGTTTTAAAATAAATACCCCCTCTATTTCTACTCTGTTATACAAAATATAAACCCGCAATTTTTACTGTGTAATAAAAAATACACACCATCTGCATGTAATTGGTTTTAATATAAATACACCATCGATTTCTACTGTGTTATAAAAAAATATACACCCTAAACATGAAGTCTGTTTTAAATAATATACACAATCAATTGGTACTGTGTTATAAAAAGTATACAGCATCTACATGTACCCTGTCTTGAAATAAACACACCCTCTATTTCTACTCTGTTATAAAATACATACAACCTAATTTGTACCCTGTTAAAAAAATATTGACCCTCTAGGTGCACTCTGTTTTAAAATAAATACACCCTCTCTTCCACCCTGTTTTAAAAAATATAAACCCTCAATTTTTACTATGTTATAAAATATATAGACCCTCTGCATATACTGTTTTAAAATAAATACACCCTCTTTTTCTAATCTGTTATAAAAAATACACTCCCTCAGTTTGTACTGTGTTTAAAAAAATACACCCTCTACATGTACTCTGTTTTAAAATAAATACACCCTCTATTTCTTCTCTGTTATAAAAAATATACAATCTCTACATTTACTCTGTTTTAAAATAAATACACCATCTATTTCTACTCTGTTATAAAAAATACACACCCTCAATTTGTACTGTGTTAAGAAAACATACACCCTCTGCATGTAGTCTGTATTAAAATAAATACACCATCTATATGTACACTGTTATAAAAATGTACACCCTCCTATGTACTCCATTCTAAAAAATATACACCCTCAATTTGTGCTGTTATAAAAAATATACACCCTCAATCTTTACTGTGTTATGAAACATATAAACCCTCTGCATGTTCTCTGTTTCAAAATAAATACACCATCTATTTTACTGTTATAAAAAATATACACATTCTACATGTACTCTGTTTTAAAATAAATACACTCTCTATTTCTACTGTGTTATAAAATATTTACAACCTCATTTGCACTCTGTTATAAAAAATATACTCCCTCATCATGTACTCTGTTTTAAAATGAATACACCCTCTATTTCTACTCTGTTATTAAACAGCAATATATAATTATTACTTGGTAATGTGTGTGTTCTAGTATTGC
>JAZHEH010001617.1:0-49362 GCA_036589455.1 Ateles fusciceps
GCCTAGCTTCTGTAAGAAATGTGTTTCCAAACTTCTGAATCAAAATATAGATTCAATTCTCTTAGTTTAACGGACAAAGAGTGGAGCAGTTTCCAAGATGTCTTTCTTCTGGCTTTTAAAGGCAGTATTACTGCTATTTCGTGTCAGTTGGGATTTTGCTGGCCATATCTGTTTGTAGATTCTCAACAGAAGGAGTTTTTAAACTGCTGCATACACACATCAGTATAACTCTGTCAGCGCAATGCACACATTGAGAAGCTTTCTCCCAGACAGCTTCGTTTTATTTTTTAACGTGAGATATTTCAAATTACAGCCTATATGCATATTCCTTCTGGAATGTTCAAATCTAGCTCCTGTAAGAAATGTGTTTCCAAACATCTGAATCAAAATATAGATTCAATTCTCTTACTTCAAAGACACGAAGCGTGGCCGTTTTGAAAGATGTCTTTTCTCTGTGTTTTAAAGGCGGTCATGCTGTTATTTCTTATAAGCCGGGATTTTGCTGGAAATATCTGCTTTTAGATTCTCTACAGAAAGGGTTTTTATTTTTTTATTTATTTTTTTATTTTTTTATTGCATTTTAGGTTTGGGGGTACATGTGAAGAACATGGAAGACTGTTGCATATGTACACACATGGCAGTGTGATTTGCTGCCTTCCTCCCCATCACCTATATCTGGCATTTCTCCCCATGCTATCCCTCCCCAACTCCCCACCCCCCACTATCCCTCCCCCTTTTTCCCCCGACAGACCCCTAGTGTGTGATACTCCCCCTCCCTGTGTCCATGTGTTCGCATTGTTCAACACCCGCATATGAGTGAGAACATGTGGTGTTTGATTTTCTGTTCTTGTGTCAGTTTGCTGAGAATGATGGTTTCCAGGTTCATCCATGTCCCTACAAAGGACACGAACTCATCGTTTTTGATGGCTGCATAATATTCCATGGTATATATGTGCCACATTTCCTGTCAGTCTATCATCGATGGGCATTTGGGTTGGTTCCAGGTCTGTGCTATTGTAAACTGTGCTGCAATGAACATTCGTGTGCATGTGTCCTTATAGTAGAACGATTTATAGTCTTTTGGATATATACCCAGTAATGAGATTGCTGGATCAAATGGAATTTCTATTTCTAGGTCCTTGAGGAATCGCCACACCGTCTTCCACAATGGTTGAACTAATTTACACTCCCACCAACAGTGTAAAAGAGTTCCTATTTCTCCACATCCTCTCCAGCATCTGTTGTCTCCAGGTTTTTTAATGATCGCCATTCTAACTGGCGTGAGATGGTATCTCAATGTAGTTTTGATTTGCATTTCTCTAATGACCAGTGATGATGAGCATTTTTTCATATGTTTGTTGGCTTCATGTATGTCTTCTTTTGTAAAGTGTCTGTTCATATCCTTCGCCTACTTTTGAATTTGCTTGTTTGTTTTTTTCTTGTAAATCTGTTTCAGTTCTTTGTAGATTCTGGTTATCAGCCCTTTGTCAGATGGGTAGACTGCAAAAATTTTTCCCATTCTGTTGGTTGCCGATTCACTCTAATGACTGTTTCTTTTGCTGTGCAGAAGCTGTGGAGTTTGATTAGGTCCCATTTGTCTATTTTGGCTTTTGTTGCCAATGCTTTTGGTGTTTTGGTCATGAAGTCCTTGCCTAGGCCTATGTCCTGAATGGTTTTGCCTAGATTTTCTTCTAGGGTTTTTATGGTGTTAGGTCTTATGTTTAAGTCTTTAATCCATCTGGAGTTAATTTTAGTGTAAGGTGTCAGGAAGGGGTCCAGTTTCTGCTTTCTGCACATGACTAGCCAGTTTTCCCAACACCATTTATTAAACAGGGACTCACTTCCACATTGTTTGTTTTTGTCAGGTTTGTCAAAGATCAGGTGGTTGTAGATGTGTTGTGTTGTGTTGGAGGCCTCTGTTCTGTTCCATTGGTCTATATCTCTGTTTTGCTACCAGTACCATGCTGTTTTGATTACTGTAGATTTGTAGTATACTTTGAAGTCCGGGAGTGTGATGCCTCCAGCTTTGTTGTTTTTGCTTAGAATTGACTTGGCTATGCGGGCTCTCTTTGGTTCCATATGAAGTTTAAGTTGTTTTTTTCCAGTTCTTCGAAGAAGGTCATTGGTAGTTTGATAGGGATAGCATTGAATCTGTAAATTACTTTGGGCAGTATGGCCATTTTGACAATATTGATTCTTCCTAGCCAGGAACATGGAATATTTCTCCATCTGTTTGTGTCCTCTCTTATTTCATTGAGCAGTGTTTCATAGTTCTCCTTGAAGAGGTCCTTTACGTTCCTTGTTAGTTGTATTCCTAGGTATTTTATTCACTTTGTAGCAATTGTGAATGGTAGTTTGTTCTTGATTTGGCTGTCTTTAAGTCTGTTATTTTTGTATAGGAATGCTTGTGATTTTTGCACATTGATTTTATATCCTGAGACTTTGCTGAAGTTGCTTATCAGTTTCAGGAGATTTTAGGCTGAGACGATGGGGTCTTCTAGATATACAATCATGTCGTCTGCAAATAGAGACAATTTGACTTCCTCCTTTCCTATTTGAATACCCTTTCTTTCTTTTTCTTGCCTGATTGCTCTGGCTAGAACTTCCAGTACTATATTGAATAGGAGTGGTGAGAGAGGACATCCTTGTCTAGTGCCAGAGTTCAAAGGGAATGCTTCCAGTTTTTGCCCATTCAGTATGATATTGGCTGTTGGTTTGTCGTAAATAGCTTTTATCATTTTGAGATACGTTCCATCAATACCTAGTTTATTGAGATGTTTTAGCATAAAGGGCTGTTGAATTTTGTCCAAGGCCTTCTCTGCAATTATTGAGATTATCATGTGGTTTTTGTCTTTGGTTCTGTTTATGTGGTGGATTATGTTTATAGATTTGCGTATGTTGAACCAGCCTTGCATCCCCGGGATGAAGCCTACTTGATCATGGTGGATAAGCTTTTTGATGTGCTGTTGTAATCGGTTTGCCAGTATTTTATTGAATATTTTTGCATCTATGTTCATCACGGATATTGGCCTGCACAAAGGGTTTTTAAACTGCTGCGTCCACACATCAGTTTAACTGCATAAGTTGAACTCACACATTGACGAGCTTTCTCCCAGAGAGCTTCGTTTTAGTTTTTAAGGGGGAGATACTTCCCTTTACATCCTTTACTCACATTGCCTCTGGAATGAAAAAAATCTAGCTCCTGTAAGAAACGCCTTTCTTTGCTGCGGAATCCAAGAGAGATTCAATACTTTTATTTGAATGGACACACAGCAGAACAGTTTCAAAACTATCTTTCTTCTGTGTTTTAAAGGGAGTCTTACTGAGGTTTCTTATACTCCGGTATTTTGCTGGATGTGTGTGTTTTTAGGTTCTAAATAGAAAGGGATTTTAAATTGGTGCATACAAGCATCAGATTATCACTGTAAGTTGAATGCATATGACAAGCATTGATGCAGATAACTTCGTTTCAGTTTTCAATGTGAGATATTTCCAATTACAACACGTACTCCCATTCACACCCCGCAGGTCCAAATCTGGCTCCTATAAGACATATGTTTCTAAGCTGCAGAATGAAAACATAGATTGAATTCTCTTAGTTGAAAGGACAACACCAGAACATGTTCAAAGATATCTTTTTCAGAATTTTAAAGGGAGTCTTACTGCATACACCGACGACGAGTTAAACTCTGTTAACTGAATGCACATGTTAACAAGCTTTCTTCCAGACAGCTGCCTTTTCGTTTTTAACGTGAGATATTTCCCGACACAGCATATACACACATTCACCCTGGAATGTCCAAATTTAGCTCCTATAAGAAATGTCTTTCCAAAGGGCGGAATTAAAAAGATTGATTCTGTCTCTTTGTTGCATGCACACAAACCTGAGCAATTTAAAACACACCTTTCTTCTGTGTTTCCAAAGGCAGTCTTAACGCTATTTCGATTAAGCCAGAATTTTGCTAGAAATATCTCTTTTTAGATTCTCTACAGAAAGGGCTTAAAAGTTGCAGCGTCTCACACATCAGTTTAAATGTCTAAGTTGAATGCGCACATTGACAACCATTATGTTAGATAGCTCCATTTTCGTTTTAGAGCGAGATATTTCCATTTACAACACATGGTCCCATTCTCTCTGGAAACTCCAACGCAGTTCCTACAAGAAACAGGTTTCTAACTCTCTGAAAGAAACACAGCTTCAACTCTCCTTTTTCAAATGAACACACAGCAGAGCAGGTTGAAAGATGCGTTTCTCCTGTGTTTTATATGCACTCATACTGCTATTTCTTAGAGGCCTGGATTAGCCTGGAAATGACAGTTTTGCGTTTCTGCATAGAAAGGGTTTCTATACTGCTAGATACACACACGAGTTTAACACTATAAGTTGAATGCACACGTTCACAAGTATTCTGTTAGATAGCTGCGTTTTGGTTTTAGAGCGAGGTATTTCCCTTTAGAGCATATGCTCCAATTCACTCTGGAAAGTCCCAAGGCAGTTCCTAGAAGAAACGTGTTTCTTACTCGCTGAAGGAAACACAGCTTCAGCTCTCTGAGTTGAAAGGAACACACAACAGAGCAGTTTGAAAGATGCGTTTCTCCTATGTTTTAGACGCAGTATTACTGCTATTTCTTAGATGCCTGGATTTGGCTGGAAATGACAGTTTTGCGTCTCTGCACAGAAAGTGTTTCTAGACTGCCGCATACACAAACGGGTTTACATCTGTAAGTTGAGCGCACACATTGACAAGATTTCTGTTATGTAGCTGCGTTTTGGTTTTAGAGCGAAGTATTTCCCTTGACAGCCTTATGCTCCCATTCACTCTGGAAAGTCCAAAGGCAGTTCCTAGAAGAAACTTGTATCTAACTCGCTGAAGGAAACACAGCTTCAACTCTCTGAGTTGAAACGAACACACAGCAGAGCAGTTTGAAAGATAGGTTCCTGCTGTGTTTTAGACGCACACTTACTGCTATTTCTTAGATGCCTGATTTTTCTGGAAATGACACTTTTGCGTCTCTGCACAGAAAGTGTTTCTAGACTGCCGCATATACACACGGGTTTAACTCTGTAAGTTGAGTGCACACATTGACAAGCTTTCTGTTAGATATCTGCGTTTTGGTTTTAGAGCGAGGTATTTCCCTTGACAGCATTATGCTCCCATTCACTCTGGAAAGTCCAAAGGCCATTCCTAGAAGAAACGTGTTTCTACCTCGCTGAAGGAAACACAGCTTCAACTCTCTTAGTTGAAACGAACACACAGCAGAGCAGTTTAAATGATGCGTTTCTCCTGTGTTTTAGACGCACTCTTACTGCATTTTTCTTAGATGCCTGGATTTGGCTGGAAATGACAGTTTTGCATCTCTGCACAGAAAGGGTTTCTAAACTGCTGCAAACACACACGAGTTTAACTCTGTAAGTTGAATGCACACATTGACAAGCATTCAGTTAGATTGCTCCGTTTTGGTTTTAGAGCGAGATATTTCTCTTTACAGCTTATGCTCCCTTTCGCTCTGGAAAATCCAAACGCAGTTCCTAGAAGAAACGTGTGGCTAACTCGCTGAAGGAAACACAGCTTCAGCTCCCTTAGTTGAAACGAACACACAGCAGAGCAGTTTGAATGATGCGTTTCTTCTGTGTTTTAGACGCACTATTACTGCTTTTTCTTATGTGCCTGGATTTGGCTGGAAATGACAGTTTTGCATCTCTGCACAGAAAGGGTTTCTAAACTGCTGCAAACACACACGAGTTTAACTCTGTAAGTTGAATGCACACATTGACAAGCATTCAGTTAGATTGCTCCGTTTTGGTTTTAGAGCGAGATATTTCTCTTTACAGCATTATGCTCCCTTTCGCTCTGGAAAATCCAAACGCAGTTCCTAGAAGAAACGTGTTGCTAACTCGCTGAAGGAAACACAGCTTCAGCTCCCTTAGTTGAAACGAACACACAGCAGAGCAGTTTTAATGATGCTTTTCTTCTGTGTTTTAGACGCACTATTACTGCTTTTTCTTATGTGCCTGGATTTGGCTGGAAATGACAGTTTTGCATCTCTGCACAGAAAGGGTTTCTAAACTGCTGCAAACACACACGAGTTTAACTCTGTAAGTTGAATGCACACATTGACAAGCATTCAGTTAGATTGCTCCGTTTTGGTTTTAGAGCGAGATATTTCTCTTTACAGCATTATGCTCCCTTTCGCTCTGGAAAATCCAAACGCAGTTCCTAGAAGAAACGTGTTGCTAACTCGCTGAAGGAAACACAGCTTCAGCTCCCCTTAGTTGAAACGAACACACAGCAGAGCAGTTTGAATGATGCGTGTCTTCTGTGTTTTAGACGCACTATTACTGCTTTTTCTTATATGCCTGGATTTGGCTGGAAATGACAGTTTTGCATCTCTGCACAGAAAGGGTTTCTAAACTGCTGCAAACACACACGAGTTTAACTCTGTAAGTTGAATGCACACATTGACAAGCATTCAGTTAGATTGCTCCGTTTTGGTTTTAGAGCGAGATATTTCTCTTTACAGCTTATGCTCCCTTTCGCTCTGGAAAATCCAAACGCAGTTCCTAGAAGAAACGTGTTGCTAACTCGCTGAATGAAACACAGCTTCAGCTCCCCTTAGTTGAAACGAACACACAGCAGAGCAGTTTGAATGATGCGTTTCTTCTGTGTTTTAGACGCACTATTACTGCTTTTTCTTATGTGCCTGGATTTGGCTGGAAATGACAGTTTTGCATCTCTGCACAGAAAGGGTTTCTAAACTGCTGCAAACACACACGAGTTTAACTCTGTAAGTTGAATGCACACATTGACAAGCATTCAGTTAGATTGCTCCGTTTTGGTTTTAGAGCGAGATATTTCTCTTTAGAGCATATGCTCCCTTTCGCTCTGGAAAATCCAAACGCAGTTCCTAGAAGAAACGTGTTGCTAACTCGCTGAAGGAAACACAGCTTCAGCTCCCCTTAGTTGAAACGAACACACAGCAGAGCAGTTTGAATGATGCGTTTCTTCTGTGTTTTAGACGCACTATTACTGCTTTTTCTTATATGCCTGGATTTGGCTGGAAATGACAGTTTTGCATCTCTGCACAGAAAGGGTTTCTAAACTGCTGCAAACACACACGAGTTTAACTCTGTAAGTTGAATGCACACATTGACAAGCATTCAGTTAGATTGCTCCGTTTTGGTTTTAGAGCGAGATATTTCTCTTGTACAGCATATGCTCCCTTTCGCTCTGGAAAATCCAAACGCAGTTCCTAGAAGAAACGTGTTGCTAACTCGCTGAACGAAACACAGCTTCAGCTCCCTTAGTTGAAACGAACACACAGCAGAGCAGTTTGAATGATGCGTTTCTTCTGTGTTTTAGACGCACTATTACTGCTTTTTCTTATGTGCCTGGATTTGGCTGGAAATGACAGTTTTGCATCTCTGCACAGAAAGGGTTTCTAAACTGCTGCAAACACACACGAGTTTAACTCTGTAAGTTGAATGCACACATTGACAAGCATTCAGTTAGATTGCTCCGTTTTGGTTTTAGAGCGAGATATTTCTCTTTACAGCTTATGCTCCCTTTCGCTCTGGAAAATCCCAAACGCAGTTCCTAGAAGAAACGTGTTGCTAACTCGCTGAATGAAACACAGCTTCAGCTCCCTTAGTTGAAACGAACACACAGCAGAGCAGTTTGAATGATGCGTTTCTTCTGTGTTTTAGACGCACTATTACTGCTTTTTCTTATGTGCCTGGATTTGGCTGGAAATGACAGTTTTGCATCTCTGCACAGAAAGGGTTTCTAAACTGCTGCAAACACACACGAGTTTAACTCTGTAAGTTGAATGCACACATTGACAAGCATTCAGTTAGATTGCTCCGTTTTGGTTTTAGAGCGAGATATTTCTCTGTACAGCATATGCTCCCTTTCGCTCTGGAAAATCCAAACGCAGTTCCTAGAAGAAACGTGTTGCTAACTCGCTGAAGGAAACACAGCTTCAGCTCCCTTAGTTGAAACGAACACACAGCAGAGCAGTTTGAATGATGCGTTTCTTCTGTGTTTTAGACGCACTACTTACTGCTTTTTCTTATGTGCCTGGATTTGGCTGGAAATGACAGTTTTGCATCTCTGCACAGAAAGGGTTTCTAAACTGCTGCAAACACACACGAGTTTAACTCTGTAAGTTGAATGCACACATTGACAAGCATTCAGTTAGATTGCTCCGTTTTGGTTTTAGAGCGAGATATTTCTCTGTACAGCTTATGCTCCCTTTCGCTCTGGAAAATCCAAACGCAGTTCCTAGAAGAAACGTGTTGCTAACTCGCTGAAGGAAACACAGCTTCAGCTCCCCTTAGTTGAAACGAACACACAGCAGAGCAGTTTGAATGATGCGTTTCTTCTGTGTTTTAGACGCACTATTACTGCTTTTTCTTATGTGCCTGGATTTGGCTGGAAATGACAGTTTTGCATCTCTGCACAGAAAGGGTTTCTAAACTGCTGCAAACACACACGAGTTTAACTCTGTAAGTTGAATGCACACATTGACAAGCATTCAGTTAGATTGCTCCGTTTTGGTTTTAGAGCGAGATATTTCTCTTTTACAGCATTATGCTCCCTTTCGCTCTGGAAAATCCAAACGCAGTTCCTAGAAGAAACGTGTTGCTAACTCGCTGAAGGAAACACAGCTTCAGCTCCCCTTAGTTGAAACGAACACACAGCAGAGCAGTTTGAATGATGCGTTTCTTCTGTGTTTTAGACGCACTATTACTGCTTTTTCTTATGTGCCTGGATTTGGCTGGAAATGACAGTTTTGCATCTCTGCACAGAAAGGGTTTCTAAACTGCTGCAAACACACACGAGTTTAACTCTGTAAGTTGAATGCACACATTGACAAGCATTCAGTTAGATTGCTCCGTTTTGGTTTTAGAGCGAGATATTTCTCTGTACAGCATATGCTCCCTTTCGCTCTGGAAAATCCAAACGCAGTTCCTAGAAGAAACGTGTTGCTAACTCGCTGAAGGAAACACAGCTTCAGCTCCCTTAGTTGAAACGAACACACAGCAGAGCAGTTTGAATGATGCGTTTCTTCTGTGTTTTAGACGCACTATTACTGCTTTTTTCTTATGTGCCTGGATTTGGCTGGAAATGACAGTTTTGCATCTCTGCACAGAAAGGGTTTCTAAACTGCTGCAAACACACACGAGTTTAACTCTGTAAGTTGAATGCACACATTGACAAGCATTCAGTTAGATTGCTCCGTTTTGGTTTTAGAGCGAGATATTTCTCTGTACAGCATATGCTCCCTTTCGCTCTGGAAAATCCAAACGCAGTTCCTAGAAGAAACGTGTTGCTAACTCGCTGAACGAAACACAGCTTCAGCTCCCTTAGTTGAAACGAACACACAGCAGAGCAGTTTGAATGATGCGTTTCTTCTGTGTTTTAGACGCACTATTACTGCTTTTTCTTATGTGCCTGGATTTGGCTGGAAATGACAGTTTTGCATCTCTGCACAGAAAGGGTTTCTAAACTGCTGCAAACACACACGAGTTTAACTCTGTAAGTTGAATGCACACATTGACAAGCATTCAGTTAGATTGCTCCGTTTTGGTTTTAGAGCGAGATATTTCTCTGTACAGCATTATGCTCCCTTTCGCTCTGGAAAATCCAAACGCAGTTCCTAGAAGAAACGTGTTGCTAACTCGCTGAATGAAACACAGCTTCAGCTCCCTTAGTTGAAACGAACACACAGCAGAGCAGTTTGAATGATGCGTTTCTTCTGTGTTTTAGACGCACTATTACTGCTTTTTCTTATGTGCCTGGATTTGGCTGGAAATGACAGTTTTGCATCTCTGCACAGAAAGGGTTTCTAAACTGCTGCAAACACACACGAGTTTAACTCTGTAAGTTGAATGCACACATTGACAAGCATTCAGTTAGATTGCTCCGTTTTGGTTTTAGAGCGAGATATTTCTCTGTACAGCATATGCTCCCCTTTCGCTCTGGAAAATCCAAACGCAGTTCCTAGAAGAAACGTGTTGCTAACTCGCTGAATGAAACACAGCTTCAGCTCCCTTAGTTGAAACGAACACACAGCAGAGCAGTTTGAATGATGCGTTTCTTCTGTGTTTTAGACGCACTATTACTGCTTTTTCTTATGTGCCTGGATTTGGCTGGAAATGACAGTTTTGCATCTCTGCACAGAAAGGGTTTCTAAACTGCTGCAAACACACACGAGTTTAACTCTGTAAGTTGAATGCACACATTGACAAGCATTCAGTTAGATTGCTCCGTTTTGGTTTTAGAGCGAGATATTTCTCTGTACAGCATATGCTCCCTTTCGCTCTGGAAAATCCAAACGCAGTTCCTAGAAGAAACGTGTTGCTAACTCGCTGAATGAAACACAGCTTCAGCTCCCTTAGTTGAAACGAACACACAGCAGAGCAGTTTGAATGATGCGTTTCTTCTGTGTTTTAGACGCACTATTACTGCTTTTTCTTATGTGCCTGGATTTGGCTGGAAATGACAGTTTTGCATCTCTGCACAGAAAGGGTTTCTAAACTGCTGCAAACACACACGAGTTTAACTCTGTAAGTTGAATGCACACATTGACAAGCATTCAGTTAGATTGCTCCGTTTTGGTTTTAGAGCGAGATATTTCTCTGTACAGCATATGCTCCCTTTCGCTCTGGAAAATCCAAACGCAGTTCCTAGAAGAAACGTGTTGCTAACTCGCTGAATGAAACTCAGCTTCAGCTCCCTTAGCTGAAACGAACACACAGCAGAGCAGTTTGAATGATGCGTTTCTTCTGTGTTTTAGACGCACTATTACTGCTTTTTCTTATGTGCCTGGATTTGGCTGGAAATGACAGTTTTGCATCTCTGCACAGAAAGGGTTTCTAAACTGCTGCAAACACACACGAGTTTAACTCTGTAAGTTGAATGCACACATTGACAAGCATTCAGTTAGATTGCTCCGTTTTGGTTTTAGAGCGAGATATTTCTCTGTACAGCATATGCTCCCTTTCGCTCTGGAATATCCAAACGCAGTTCCTAGAAGAAACGTGTTGCTAACTCGCTGAATGAAACTCAGCTTCAGCTCCCTTAGCTGAAACGAACACACAGCAGAGCAGTTTGAATGATGCGTTTCTTCTGTGTTTTAGACGCACTATTACTGCTTTTTCTTATGTGCCTGGATTTGGCTGGAAATGACAGTTTTGCATCTCTGCACAGAAAGGGTTTCTAAACTGCTGCAACACACACGAGTTTAACTCTGTAAGTTGAATGCACACATTGACAAGCATTCAGTTAGATTGCTCCGTTTTGGTTTTAGAGCGAGATATTTCTCTGTACAGCATATGCTCCCTTTCGCTCTGGAATATCCAAACGCAGTTCCTAGAAGAAACGTGTTGCTAACTCGCTGAATGAAACTCAGCTTCAGCTCCCTTAGCTGAAACGAACACACAGCAGAGCAGTTTGAATGATGCGTTTCTTCTGTGTTTTAGACGCACTATTACTGCTTTTTCTTATGTGCCTGGATTTGGCTGGAAATGACAGTTTTGCATCTCTGCACAGAAAGGGTTTCTAAACTGCTGCAAACACACACGAGTTTAACTCTGTAAGTTGAATGCACACATTGACAAGCATTCAGTTAGATTGCTCCGTTTTGGTTTTAGAGCGAGATATTTCTCTGTACAGCATATGCTCCCTTTCGCTCTGGAATATCCAAACGCAGTTCCTAGAAGAAACGTGTTGCTAACTCGCTGAATGAAACTCAGCTTCAGCTCCCTTAGCTGAAACGAACACACAGCAGAGCAGTTTGAATGATGCGTTTCTTCTGTGTTTTAGACGCACTATTACTGCTTTTTCTTATGTGCCTGGATTTGGCTGGAAATGACAGTTTTGCATCTCTGCACAGAAAGGGTTTCTAAACTGCTGCAACACACACGAGTTTAACTCTGTAAGTTGAATGCACACATTGACAAGCATTCAGTTAGATTGCTCCGTTTTGGTTTTAGAGCGAGATATTTCTCTGTACAGCATATGCTCCCTTTCGCTCTGGAAAATCCAAACGCAGTTCCTAGAAGAAACGTGTTGCTAACTCGCTGAATGAAACTCAGCTTCAGCTCCCTTAGCTGAAACGAACACACAGCAGAGCAGTTTGAATGATGCGTTTCTTCTGTGTTTTAGACGCACTATTACTGCTTTTTCTTATGTGCCTGGATTTGGCTGGAAATGACAGTTTTGCATCTCTGCACAGAAAGGGTTTCTAAACTGCTGCAAACACACACGAGTTTAACTCTGTAAGTTGAATGCACACATTGACAAGCATTCAGTTAGATTGCTCCGTTTTGGTTTTAGAGCGAGATATTTCTCTGTACAGCATATGCTCCCTTTCGCTCTGGAATATCCAAACGCAGTTCCTAGAAGAAACGTGTTGCTAACTCGCTGAATGAAACACAGCTTCAGCTCCCTTAGTTGAAACGAACACACAGCAGAGCAGTTTGAATGATGCGTTTCTTCTGTGTTTTAGACGCACTATTACTGCTTTTTCTTATGTGCCTGGATTTGGCTGGAAATGACAGTTTTGCATCTCTGCACAGAAAGGGTTTCTAAACTGCTGCAAACACACACGAGTTTAACTCTGTAAGTTGAATGCACACATTGACAAGCATTCAGTTAGATTGCTCCGTTTTGGTTTTAGAGCGAGATATTTCTCTTTACAGCATATGCTCCCTTTCGCTCTGGAAAATCCAAACGCAGTTCCTAGAAGAAACGTGTTGCTAACTCGCTGAATGAAACACAGCTTCAGCTCCCTTAGTTGAAACGAACACACAGCAGAGCAGTTTGAATGATGCGTTTCTTCTGTGTTTTAGACGCACTATTACTGCTTTTTCTTATGTGCCTGGATTTGGCTGGAAATGACAGTTTTGCATCTCTGCACAGAAAGGGTTTCTAAACTGCTGCAAACACACACGAGTTTAACTCTGTAAGTTGAATGCACACATTGACAAGCATTCAGTTAGATTGCTCCGTTTTGGTTTTAGAGCGAGATATTTCTCTGTACAGCATATGCTCCCTTTCGCTCTGGAAAATCCAAACGCAGTTCCTAGAAGAAACGTGTTGCTAACTCGCTGAATGAAACACAGCTTCAGCTCCCTTAGTTGAAACGAACACACAGCAGAGCAGTTTGAATGATGCGTTTCTTCTGTGTTTTAGACGCACTATTACTGCTTTTTCTTATGTGCCTGGATTTGGCTGGAAATGACAGTTTTGCATCTCTGCACAGAAAGGGTTTCTAAACTGCTGCAAACACACACGAGTTTAACTCTGTAAGTTGAATGCACACATTGACAAGCATTCAGTTAGATTGCTCCGTTTTGGTTTTAGAGCGAGATATTTCTCTGTACAGCATATGCTCCCTTTCGCTCTGGAAAATCCAAACGCAGTTCCTAGAAGAAACGTGTTGCTAACTCGCTGAACGAAACACAGCTTCAGCTCCCTTAGTTGAAACGAACACACAGCAGAGCAGTTTGAATGATGCGTTTCCTCTGTGTTTTAGACGCACTATTACTGCTTTTTCTTATGTGCCTGGATTTGGCTGGAAATGACAGTTTTGCATCTCTGCACAGAAAGGGTTTCTAAACTGCTGCAAACACACACGAGTTTAACTCTGTAAGTTGAATGCACACATTGACAAGCATTCAGTTAGATTGCTCCGTTTTGGTTTTAGAGCGAGATATTTCTCTGTACAGCATATGCTCCCTTTCGCTCTGGAAAATCCAAACGCAGTTCCTAGAAGAAACGTGTTGCTAACTCGCTGAATGAAACACAGCTTCAGCTCCCTTAGTTGAAACGAACACACAGCAGAGCAGTTTGAATGATGCGTTTCTTCTGTGTTTTAGACGCACTATTACTGCTTTTTCTTATGTGCCTGGATTTGGCTGGAAATGACAGTTTTGCATCTCTGCACAGAAAGGGTTTCTAAACTGCTGCAAACACACACGAGTTTAACTCTGTAAGTTGAATGCACACATTGACAAGCATTCAGTTAGATTGCTCCGTTTTGGTTTTAGAGCGAGATATTTCTCTTTACAGCATATGCTCCCTTTCGCTCTGGAAAATCCAAACGCAGTTCCTAGAAGAAACGTGTTGCTAACTCGCTGAACGAAACACAGCTTCAGCTCCCTTAGTTGAAACGAACACACAGCAGAGCAGTTTGAATGATGCGTTTCTTCTGTGTTTTAGACGCACTATTACTGCTTTTTCTTATGTGCCTGGATTTGGCTGGAAATGACAGTTTTGCATCTCTGCACAGAAAGGGTTTCTAAACTGCTGCAAACACACACGAGTTTAACTCTGTAAGTTGAATGCACACATTGACAAGCATTCAGTTAGATTGCTCCGTTTTGGTTTTAGAGCGAGATATTTCTCTGTACAGCATATGCTCCCTTTCGCTCTGGAAAATCCAAACGCAGTTCCTAGAAGAAACGTGTTGCTAACTCGCTGAACGAAACACAGCTTCAGCTCCCTTAGTTGAAACGAACACACAGCAGAGCAGTTTGAATGATGCGTTTCTTCTGTGTTTTAGACGCACTATTACTGCTTTTTCTTATGTGCCTGGATTTGGCTGGAAATGACAGTTTTGCATCTCTGCACAGAAAGGGTTTCTAAACTGCTGCAAACACACACGAGTTTAACTCTGTAAGTTGAATGCACACATTGACAAGCATTCAGTTAGATTGCTCCGTTTTGGTTTTAGAGCGAGATATTTCTCTGTACAGCATATGCTCCCTTTCGCTCTGGAAAATCCAAACGCAGTTCCTAGAAGAAACGTGTTGCTAACTCGCTGAATGAAACACAGCTTCAGCTCCCTTAGTTGAAACGAACACACAGCAGAGCAGTTTGAATGATGCGTTTCTTCTGTGTTTTAGACGCACTATTACTGCTTTTTCTTATGTGCCTGGATTTGGCTGGAAATGACAGTTTTGCATCTCTGCACAGAAAGGGTTTCTAAACTGCTGCAAACACACACGAGTTTAACTCTGTAAGTTGAATGCACACATTGACAAGCATTCAGTTAGATTGCTCCGTTTTGGTTTTAGAGCGAGATATTTCTCTGTACAGCATATGCTCCCTTTCGCTCTGGAAAATCCAAACGCAGTTCCTAGAAGAAACGTGTTGCTAACTCGCTGAACGAAACACAGCTTCAGCTCCCTTAGCTGAAACGAACACACAGCAGAGCAGTTTGAATGATGCGTTTCTTCTGTGTTTTAGACGCACTATTACTGCTTTTTCTTATGTGCCTGGATTTGGCTGGAAATGACAGTTTTGCATCTCTGCACAGAAAGGGTTTCTAAACTGCTGCAAACACACACGAGTTTAACTCTGTAAGTTGAATGCACACATTGACAAGCATTCAGTTAGATTGCTCCGTTTTGGTTTTAGAGCGAGATATTTCTCTGTACAGCATATGCTCCCTTTCGCTCTGGAAAATCCAAACGCAGTTCCTAGAAGAAACGTGTTGCTAACTCGCTGAACGAAACACAGCTTCAGCTCCCTTAGTTGAAACGAACACACAGCAGAGCAGTTTGAATGATGCGT
Source organism: Ateles fusciceps (assembly GCA_036589455.1). Taxonomy (NCBI): domain Eukaryota; kingdom Metazoa; phylum Chordata; class Mammalia; order Primates; family Atelidae; genus Ateles; species Ateles fusciceps. Next base: position 15,585 of record JAZHEH010001617.1, read on the forward strand.
TTCTTCTGTGTTTTAGACGCACTATTACTGCTTTTTCTTATGTGCCTGGATTTGGCTGGAAATGACAGTTTTGCATCTCTGCACAGAAAGGGTTTCTAAACTGCTGCAAACACACACGAGTTGAACTCTGTAAGTTGAATGCACACATTGACAAGCATTCAGTTAGATTGCTCCGTTTTGGTTTTAGAGCGAGATATTTCTCTTTACAGCATATGCTCCCTTTCGCTCTGGAAAATCCAAACGCAGTTCCTAGAAGAAACGTGTTGCTAACTCGCTGAACGAAACACAGCTTCAGCTCCCTTAGTTGAAACGAACACACAGCAGAGCAGTTTGAATGATGCGTTTCTTCTGTGTTTTAGACGCACTATTACTGCTTTTTCTTATGTGCCTGGATTTGGCTGGAAATGACAGTTTTGCATCTCTGCACAGAAAGGGTTTCTAAACTGCTGCAAACACACACGAGTTTAACTCTGTAAGTTGAATGCACACATTGACAAGCATTCAGTTAGATTGCTCCGTTTTGGTTTTAGAGCGAGATATTTCTCTTTACAGCATATGCTCCCTTTCGCTCTGGAAAATCCAAACGCAGTTCCTAGAAGAAACGTGTTGCTAACTCGCTGAACGAAACACAGCTTCAGCTCCCTTAGTTGAAACGAACACACAGCAGAGCAGTTTGAATGATGCGTTTCTTCTGTGTTTTAGACGCACTATTACTGCTTTTTCTTATGTGCCTGGATTTGGCTGGAAATGACAGTTTTGCATCTCTGCACAGAAAGGGTTTCTAAACTGCTGCAAACACACACGAGTTTAACTCTGTAAGTTGAATGCACACATTGACAAGCATTCAGTTAGATTGCTCCGTTTTGGTTTTAGAGCGAGATATTTCTCTTTACAGCATATGCTCCCTTTCGCTCTGGAAAATCCAAACGCAGTTCCTAGAAGAAACGTGTTGCTAACTCGCTGAACGAAACACAGCTTCAGCTCCCTTAGTTGAAACGAACACACAGCAGAGCAGTTTGAATGATGCGTTTCTTCTGTGTTTTAGACGCACTATTACTGCTTTTTCTTATGTGCCTGGATTTGGCTGGAAATGACAGTTTTGCATCTCTGCACAGAAAGGGTTTCTAAACTGCTGCAAACACACACGAGTTTAACTCTGTAAGTTGAATGCACACATTGACAAGCATTCAGTTAGATTGCTCCGTTTTGGTTTTAGAGCGAGATATTTCTCTGTACAGCATATGCTCCCTTTCGCTCTGGAAAATCCAAACGCAGTTCCTAGAAGAAACGTGTTGCTAACTCGCTGAACGAAACACAGCTTCAGCTCCCTTAGTTGAAACGAACACACAGCAGAGCAGTTTGAATGATGCGTTTCTTCTGTGTTTTAGACGCACTATTACTGCTTTTTCTTATGTGCCTGGATTTGGCTGGAAATGACAGTTTTGCATCTCTGCACAGAAAGGGTTTCTAAACTGCTGCAAACACACACGAGTTTAACTCTGTAAGTTGAATGCACACATTGACAAGCATTCAGTTAGATTGCTCCGTTTTGGTTTTAGAGCGAGATATTTCTCTTTACAGCATATGCTCCCTTTCGCTCTGGAAAATCCAAACGCAGTTCCTAGAAGAAACGTGTTGCTAACTCGCTGAACGAAACACAGCTTCAGCTCCCTTAGTTGAAACGAACACACAGCAGAGCAGTTTGAATGATGCGTTTCTTCTGTGTTTTAGACGCACTATTACTGCTTTTTCTTATGTGCCTGGATTTGGCTGGAAATGACAGTTTTGCATCTCTGCACAGAAAGGGTTTCTAAACTGCTGCAAACACACACGAGTTTAACTCTGTAAGTTGAATGCACACATTGACAAGCATTCAGTTAGATTGCTCCGTTTTGGTTTTAGAGCGAGATATTTCTCTTTACAGCATATGCTCCCTTTCGCTCTGGAAAATCCAAACGCAGTTCCTAGAAGAAACGTGTTGCTAACTCGCTGAACGAAACACAGCTTCAGCTCCCTTAGTTGAAACGAACACACAGCAGAGCAGTTTGAATGATGCGTTTCTTCTGTGTTTTAGACGCACTATTACTGCTTTTTCTTATGTGCCTGGATTTGGCTGGAAATGACAGTTTTGCATCTCTGCACAGAAAGGGTTTCTAAACTGCTGCAAACACACACGAGTTTAACTCTGTAAGTTGAATGCACACATTGACAAGCATTCAGTTAGATTGCTCCGTTTTGGTTTTAGAGCGAGATATTTCTCTTTACAGCATATGCTCCCTTTCGCTCTGGAAAATCCAAACGCAGTTCCTAGAAGAAACGTGTTGCTAACTCGCTGAACCAAACACAGCTTCAGCTCCCTTAGTTGAAACGAACACACAGCAGAGCAGTTTGAATGATGCGTTTCTTCTGTGTTTTAGACGCACTATTACTGCTTTTTCTTATGTGCCTGGATTTGGCTGGAAATGACAGTTTTGCATCTCTGCACAGAAAGGGTTTCTAAACTGCTGCAAACACACACGAGTTTAACTCTGTAAGTTGAATGCACACATTGACAAGCATTCAGTTAGATTGCTCCGTTTTGGTTTTAGAGCGAGATATTTCTCTTTACAGCATATGCTCCCTTTCGCTCTGGAAAATCCAAACGCAGTTCCTAGAAGAAACGTGTTGCTAACTCGCTGAACGAAACACAGCTTCAGCTCCCTTAGTTGAAACGAACACACAGCAGAGCAGTTTGAATGATGCGTTTCTTCTGTGTTTTAGACGCACTATTACTGCTTTTTCTTATGTGCCTGGATTTGGCTGGAAATGACAGTTTTGCATCTCTGCACAGAAAGGGTTTCTAAACTGCTGCAAACACACACGAGTTTAACTCTGTAAGTTGAATGCACACATTGACAAGCATTCAGTTAGATTGCTCCGTTTTGGTTTTAGAGCGAGATATTTCTCTTTACAGCATATGCTCCCTTTCGCTCTGGAAAATCCAAACGCAGTTCCTAGAAGAAACGTGTTGCTAACTCGCTGAACGAAACACAGCTTCAGCTCCCTTAGTTGAAACGAACACACAGCAGAGCAGTTTGAATGATGCGTTTCTTCTGTGTTTTAGACGCACTATTACTGCTTTTTCTTATGTGCCTGGATTTGGCTGGAAATGACAGTTTTGCATCTCTGCACAGAAAGGGTTTCTAAACTGCTGCAAACACACACGAGTTTAACTCTGTAAGTTGAATGCACACATTGACAAGCATTCAGTTAGATTGCTCCGTTTTGGTTTTAGAGCGAGATATTTCTCTTGTACAGCATATGCTCCCTTTCGCTCTGGAAAATCCAAACGCAGTTCCTAGAAGAAACGTGTTGCTAACTCGCTGAACGAAACACAGCTTCAGCTCCCTTAGTTGAAACGAACACACAGCAGAGCAGTTTGAATGATGCGTTTCTTCTGTGTTTTAGACGCACTATTACTGCTTTTTCTTATGTGCCTGGATTTGGCTGGAAATGACAGTTTTGCATCTCTGCACAGAAAGGGTTTCTAAACTGCTGCAAACACACACGAGTTTAACTCTGTAAGTTGAATGCACACATTGACAAGCATTCAGTTAGATTGCTCCGTTTTGGTTTTAGAGCGAGATATTTCTCTTTACAGCATATGCTCCCTTTCGCTCTGGAAAATCCAAACGCAGTTCCTAGAAGAAACGTGTTGCTAACTCGCTGAACGAAACACAGCTTCAGCTCCCTTAGTTGAAACGAACACACAGCAGAGCAGTTTGAATGATGCGTTTCTTCTGTGTTTTAGACGCACTATTACTGCTTTTTCTTATGTGCCTGGATTTGGCTGGAAATGACAGTTTTGCATCTCTGCACAGAAAGGGTTTCTAAACTGCTGCAAACACACACGAGTTTAACTCTGTAAGTTGAATGCACACATTGACAAGCATTCAGTTAGATTGCTCCGTTTTGGTTTTAGAGCGAGATATTTCTCTTTACAGCATATGCTCCCTTTCGCTCTGGAAAATCCAAACGCAGTTCCTAGAAGAAACGTGTTGCTAACTCGCTGAACGAAACACAGCTTCAGCTCCCTTAGTTGAAACGAACACACAGCAGAGCAGTTTGAATGATGCGTTTCTTCTGTGTTTTAGACGCACTATTACTGCTTTTTCTTATGTGCCTGGATTTGGCTGGAAATGACAGTTTTGCATCTCTGCACAGAAAGGGTTTCTAAACTGCTGCAAACACACACGAGTTTAACTCTGTAAGTTGAATGCACACATTGACAAGCATTCAGTTAGATTGCTCCGTTTTGGTTTTAGAGCGAGATATTTCTCTTTACAGCATATGCTCCCTTTCGCTCTGGAAAATCCAAACGCAGTTCCTAGAAGAAACGTGTTGCTAACTCGCTGAACGAAACACAGCTTCAGCTCCCTTAGTTGAAACGAACACACAGCAGAGCAGTTTGAATGATGCGTTTCTTCTGTGTTTTAGACGCACTATTACTGCTTTTTCTTATGTGCCTGGATTTGGCTGGAAATGACAGTTTTGCATCTCTGCACAGAAAGGGTTTCTAAACTGCTGCAAACACACACGAGTTTAACTCTGTAAGTTGAATGCACACATTGACAAGCATTCAGTTAGATTGCTCCGTTTTGGTTTTAGAGCGAGATATTTCTCTTTACAGCATATGCTCCCTTTCGCTCTGGAAAATCCAAACGCAGTTCCTAGAAGAAACGTGTTGCTAACTCGCTGAACGAAACACAGCTTCAGCTCCCTTAGTTGAAACGAACACACAGCAGAGCAGTTTGAATGATGCGTTTCTTCTGTGTTTTAGACGCACTATTACTGCTTTTTCTTATGTGCCTGGATTTGGCTGGAAATGACAGTTTTGCATCTCTGCACAGAAAGGGTTTCTAAACTGCTGCAAACACACACGAGTTTAACTCTGTAAGTTGAATGCACACATTGACAAGCATTCAGTTAGATTGCTCCGTTTTGGTTTTAGAGCGAGATATTTCTCTTTACAGCATATGCTCCCTTTCGCTCTGGAAAATCCAAACGCAGTTCCTAGAAGAAACGTGTTGCTAACTCGCTGAACGAAACACAGCTTCAGCTCCCTTAGTTGAAACGAACACACAGCAGAGCAGTTTGAATGATGCGTTTCTTCTGTGTTTTAGACGCACTATTACTGCTTTTTCTTATGTGCCTGGATTTGGCTGGAAATGACAGTTTTGCATCTCTGCACAGAAAGGGTTTCTAAACTGCTGCAAACACACACGAGTTTAACTCTGTAAGTTGAATGCACACATTGACAAGCATTCAGTTAGATTGCTCCGTTTTGGTTTTAGAGCGAGATATTTCTCTGTACAGCATATGCTCCCTTTCGCTCTGGAAAATCCAAACGCAGTTCCTAGAAGAAACGTGTTGCTAACTCGCTGAACGAAACACAGCTTCAGCTCCCTTAGTTGAAACGAACACACAGCAGAGCAGTTTGAATGATGCGTTTCTTCTGTGTTTTAGACGCACTATTACTGCTTTTTCTTATGTGCCTGGATTTGGCTGGAAATGACAGTTTTGCATCTCTGCACAGAAAGGGTTTCTAAACTGCTGCAAACACACACGAGTTTAACTCTGTAAGTTGAATGCACACATTGACAAGCATTCAGTTAGATTGCTCCGTTTTGGTTTTAGAGCGAGATATTTCTCTGTACAGCATATGCTCCCTTTCGCTCTGGAAAATCCAAACGCAGTTCCTAGAAGAAACGTGTTGCTAACTCGCTGAACGAAACACAGCTTCAGCTCCCTTAGTTGAAACGAACACACAGCAGAGCAGTTTGAATGATGCGTTTCTTCTGTGTTTTAGACGCACTATTACTGCTTTTTCTTATGTGCCTGGATTTGGCTGGAAATGACAGTTTTGCATCTCTGCACAGAAAGGGTTTCTAAACTGCTGCAAACACACACGAGTTTAACTCTGTAAGTTGAATGCACACATTGACAAGCATTCAGTTAGATTGCTCCGTTTTGGTTTTAGAGCGAGATATTTCTCTGTACAGCATATGCTCCCTTTCGCTCTGGAAAATCCAAACGCAGTTCCTAGAAGAAACGTGTTGCTAACTCGCTGAACGAAACACAGCTTCAGCTCCCTTAGTTGAAACGAACACACAGCAGAGCAGTTTGAATGATGCGTTTCTTCTGTGTTTTAGACGCACTATTACTGCTTTTTCTTATGTGCCTGGATTTGGCTGGAAATGACAGTTTTGCATCTCTGCACAGAAAGGGTTTCTAAACTGCTGCAAACACACACGAGTTTAACTCTGTAAGTTGAATGCACACATTGACAAGCATTCAGTTAGATTGCTCCGTTTTGGTTTTAGAGCGAGATATTTCTCTGTACAGCATATGCTCCCTTTCGCTCTGGAAAATCCAAACGCAGTTCCTAGAAGAAACGTGTTGCTAACTCGCTGAACGAAACACAGCTTCAGCTCCCTTAGTTGAAACGAACACACAGCAGAGCAGTTTGAATGATGCGTTTCTTCTGTGTTTTAGACGCACTATTACTGCTTTTTCTTATGTGCCTGGATTTGGCTGGAAATGACAGTTTTGCATCTCTGCACAGAAAGGGTTTCTAAACTGCTGCAAACACACACGAGTTTAACTCTGTAAGTTGAATGCACACATTGACAAGCATTCAGTTAGATTGCTCCGTTTTGGTTTTAGAGCGAGATATTTCTCTGTACAGCATATGCTCCCTTTCGCTCTGGAAAATCCAAACGCAGTTCCTAGAAGAAACGTGTTGCTAACTCGCTGAACGAAACACAGCTTCAGCTCCCTTAGTTGAAACGAACACACAGCAGAGCAGTTTGAATGATGCGTTTCTTCTGTGTTTTAGACGCACTATTACTGCTTTTTCTTATGTGCCTGGATTTGGCTGGAAATGACAGTTTTGCATCTCTGCACAGAAAGGGTTTCTAAACTGCTGCAAACACACACGAGTTTAACTCTGTAAGTTGAATGCACACATTGACAAGCATTCAGTTAGATTGCTCCGTTTTGGTTTTAGAGCGAGATATTTCTCTGTACAGCATATGCTCCCTTTCGCTCTGGAAAATCCAAACGCAGTTCCTAGAAGAAACGTGTTGCTAACTCGCTGAACGAAACACAGCTTCAGCTCCCTTAGTTGAAACGAACACACAGCAGAGCAGTTTGAATGATGCGTTTCTTCTGTGTTTTAGACGCACTATTACTGCTTTTTCTTATGTGCCTGGATTTGGCTGGAAATGACAGTTTTGCATCTCTGCACAGAAAGGGTTTCTAAACTGCTGCAAACACACACGAGTTTAACTCTGTAAGTTGAATGCACACATTGACAAGCATTCAGTTAGATTGCTCCGTTTTGGTTTTAGAGCGAGATATTTCTCTGTACAGCATATGCTCCCTTTCGCTCTGGAAAATCCAAACGCAGTTCCTAGAAGAAACGTGTTGCTAACTCGCTGAACGAAACACAGCTTCAGCTCCCTTAGTTGAAACGAACACACAGCAGAGCAGTTTGAATGATGCGTTTCTTCTGTGTTTTAGACGCACTATTACTGCTTTTTCTTATGTGCCTGGATTTGGCTGGAAATGACAGTTTTGCATCTCTGCACAGAAAGGGTTTCTAAACTGCTGCAAACACACACGAGTTTAACTCTGTAAGTTGAATGCACACATTGACAAGCATTCAGTTAGATTGCTCCGTTTTGGTTTTAGAGCGAGATATTTCTCTGTACAGCATATGCTCCCTTTCGCTCTGGAAAATCCAAACGCAGTTCCTAGAAGAAACGTGTTGCTAACTCGCTGAACGAAACACAGCTTCAGCTCCCTTAGTTGAAACGAACACACAGCAGAGCAGTTTGAATGATGCGTTTCTTCTGTGTTTTAGACGCACTATTACTGCTTTTTCTTATGTGCCTGGATTTGGCTGGAAATGACAGTTTTGCATCTCTGCACAGAAAGGGTTTCTAAACTGCTGCAAACACACACGAGTTTAACTCTGTAAGTTGAATGCACACATTGACAAGCATTCAGTTAGATTGCTCCGTTTTGGTTTTAGAGCGAGATATTTCTCTGTACAGCATATGCTCCCTTTCGCTCTGGAAAATCCAAACGCAGTTCCTAGAAGAAACGTGTTGCTAACTCGCTGAACGAAACACAGCTTCAGCTCCCTTAGTTGAAACGAACACACAGCAGAGCAGTTTGAATGATGCGTTTCTTCTGTGTTTTAGACGCACTATTACTGCTTTTTCTTATGTGCCTGGATTTGGCTGGAAATGACAGTTTTGCATCTCTGCACAGAAAGGGTTTCTAAACTGCTGCAAACACACACGAGTTTAACTCTGTAAGTTGAATGCACACATTGACAAGCATTCAGTTAGATTGCTCCGTTTTGGTTTTAGAGCGAGATATTTCTCTGTACAGCATATGCTCCCTTTCGCTCTGGAAAATCCAAACGCAGTTCCTAGAAGAAACGTGTTGCTAACTCGCTGAACGAAACACAGCTTCAGCTCCCTTAGTTGAAACGAACACACAGCAGAGCAGTTTGAATGATGCGTTTCTTCTGTGTTTTAGACGCACTATTACTGCTTTTTCTTATGTGCCTGGATTTGGCTGGAAATGACAGTTTTGCATCTCTGCACAGAAAGGGTTTCTAAACTGCTGCAAACACACACGAGTTTAACTCTGTAAGTTGAATGCACACATTGACAAGCATTCAGTTAGATTGCTCCGTTTTGGTTTTAGAGCGAGATATTTCTCTGTACAGCATATGCTCCCTTTCGCTCTGGAAAATCCAAACGCAGTTCCTAGAAGAAACGTGTTGCTAACTCGCTGAACGAAACACAGCTTCAGCTCCCTTAGTTGAAACGAACACACAGCAGAGCAGTTTGAATGATGCGTTTCTTCTGTGTTTTAGACGCACTATTACTGCTTTTTCTTATGTGCCTGGATTTGGCTGGAAATGACAGTTTTGCATCTCTGCACAGAAAGGGTTTCTAAACTGCTGCAAACACACACGAGTTTAACTCTGTAAGTTGAATGCACACATTGACAAGCATTCAGTTAGATTGCTCCGTTTTGGTTTTAGAGCGAGATATTTCTCTGTACAGCATATGCTCCCTTTCGCTCTGGAAAATCCAAACGCAGTTCCTAGAAGAAACGTGTTGCTAACTCGCTGAACGAAACACAGCTTCAGCTCCCTTAGTTGAAACGAACACACAGCAGAGCAGTTTGAATGATGCGTTTCTTCTGTGTTTTAGACGCACTATTACTGCTTTTTCTTATGTGCCTGGATTTGGCTGGAAATGACAGTTTTGCATCTCTGCACAGAAAGGGTTTCTAAACTGCTGCAAACACACACGAGTTTAACTCTGTAAGTTGAATGCACACATTGACAAGCATTCAGTTAGATTGCTCCGTTTTGGTTTTAGAGCGAGATATTTCTCTGTACAGCATATGCTCCCTTTCGCTCTGGAAAATCCAAACGCAGTTCCTAGAAGAAACGTGTTGCTAACTCGCTGAACGAAACACAGCTTCAGCTCCCTTAGTTGAAACGAACACACAGCAGAGCAGTTTGAATGATGCGTTTCTTCTGTGTTTTAGACGCACTATTACTGCTTTTTCTTATGTGCCTGGATTTGGCTGGAAATGACAGTTTTGCATCTCTGCACAGAAAGGGTTTCTAAACTGCTGCAAACACACACGAGTTTAACTCTGTAAGTTGAATGCACACATTGACAAGCATTCAGTTAGATTGCTCCGTTTTGGTTTTAGAGCGAGATATTTCTCTGTACAGCATATGCTCCCTTTCGCTCTGGAAAATCCAAACGCAGTTCCTAGAAGAAACGTGTTGCTAACTCGCTGAACGAAACACAGCTTCAGCTCCCTTAGTTGAAACGAACACACAGCAGAGCAGTTTGAATGATGCGTTTCTTCTGTGTTTTAGACGCACTATTACTGCTTTTTCTTATGTGCCTGGATTTGGCTGGAAATGACAGTTTTGCATCTCTGCACAGAAAGGGTTTCTAAACTGCTGCAAACACACACGAGTTTAACTCTGTAAGTTGAATGCACACATTGACAAGCATTCAGTTAGATTGCTCCGTTTTGGTTTTAGAGCGAGATATTTCTCTGTACAGCTTATGCTCCCTTTCGCTCTGGAAAATCCAAACGCAGTTCCTAGAAGAAACGTGTTGCTAACTCGCTGAACGAAACACAGCTTCAGCTCCCTTAGTTGAAACGAACACACAGCAGAGCAGTTTGAATGATGCGTTTCTTCTGTGTTTTAGACGCACTATTACTGCTTTTTCTTATGTGCCTGGATTTGGCTGGAAATGACAGTTTTGCATCTCTGCACAGAAAGGGTTTCTAAACTGCTGCAAACACACACGAGTTTAACTCTGTAAGTTGAATGCACACATTGACAAGCATTCAGTTAGATTGCTCCGTTTTGGTTTTAGAGCGAGATATTTCTCTGTACAGCTTATGCTCCCTTTCGCTCTGGAAAATCCAAACGCAGTTCCTAGAAGAAACGTGTTGCTAACTCGCTGAACGAAACACAGCTTCAGCTCCCTTAGTTGAAACGAACACACAGCAGAGCAGTTTGAATGATGCGTTTCTTCTGTGTTTTAGACGCACTATTACTGCTTTTTCTTATGTGCCTGGATTTGGCTGGAAATGACAGTTTTGCATCTCTGCACAGAAAGGGTTTCTAAACTGCTGCAAACACACACGAGTTTAACTCTGTAAGTTGAATGCACACATTGACAAGCATTCAGTTAGATTGCTCCGTTTTGGTTTTAGAGCGAGATATTTCTCTGTACAGCTTATGCTCCCTTTCGCTCTGGAAAATCCAAACGCAGTTCCTAGAAGAAACGTGTTGCTAACTCGCTGAACGAAACACAGCTTCAGCTCCCTTAGTTGAAACGAACACACAGCAGAGCAGTTTGAATGATGCGTTTCTTCTGTGTTTTAGACGCACTATTACTGCTTTTTCTTATGTGCCTGGATTTGGCTGGAAATGACAGTTTTGCATCTCTGCACAGAAAGGGTTTCTAAACTGCTGCAAACACACACGAGTTTAACTCTGTAAGTTGAATGCACACATTGACAAGCATTCAGTTAGATTGCTCCGTTTTGGTTTTAGAGCGAGATATTTCTCTGTACAGCTTATGCTCCCTTTCGCTCTGGAAAATCCAAACGCAGTTCCTAGAAGAAACGTGTTGCTAACTCGCTGAACGAAACACAGCTTCAGCTCCCTTAGTTGAAACGAACACACAGCAGAGCAGTTTGAATGATGCGTTTCTTCTGTGTTTTAGACGCACTATTACTGCTTTTTCTTATGTGCCTGGATTTGGCTGGAAATGACAGTTTTGCATCTCTGCACAGAAAGGGTTTCTAAACTGCTGCAAACACACACGAGTTTAACTCTGTAAGTTGAATGCACACATTGACAAGCATTCAGTTAGATTGCTCCGTTTTGGTTTTAGAGCGAGATATTTCTCTGTACAGCTTATGCTCCCTTTCGCTCTGGAAAATCCAAACGCAGTTCCTAGAAGAAACGTGTTGCTAACTCGCTGAACGAAACACAGCTTCAGCTCCCTTAGTTGAAACGAACACACAGCAGAGCAGTTTGAATGATGCGTTTCTTCTGTGTTTTAGACGCACTATTACTGCTTTTTCTTATGTGCCTGGATTTGGCTGGAAATGACAGTTTTGCATCTCTGCACAGAAAGGGTTTCTAAACTGCTGCAAACACACACGAGTTTAACTCTGTAAGTTGAATGCACACATTGACAAGCATTCAGTTAGATTGCTCCGTTTTGGTTTTAGAGCGAGATATTTCTCTGTACAGCATATGCTCCCTTTCGCTCTGGAAAATCCAAACGCAGTTCCTAGAAGAAACGTGTTGCTAACTCGCTGAACGAAACACAGCTTCAGCTCCCTTAGTTGAAACGAACACACAGCAGAGCAGTTTGAATGATGCGTTTCTTCTGTGTTTTAGACGCACTATTACTGCTTTTTCTTATGTGCCTGGATTTGGCTGGAAATGACAGTTTTGCATCTCTGCACAGAAAGGGTTTCTAAACTGCTGCAAACACACACGAGTTTAACTCTGTAAGTTGAATGCACACATTGACAAGCATTCAGTTAGATTGCTCCGTTTTGGTTTTAGAGCGAGATATTTCTCTGTACAGCTTATGCTCCCTTTCGCTCTGGAAAATCCAAACGCAGTTCCTAGAAGAAACGTGTTGCTAACTCGCTGAACGAAACACAGCTTCAGCTCCCTTAGTTGAAACGAACACACAGCAGAGCAGTTTGAATGATGCGTTTCTTCTGTGTTTTAGACGCACTATTACTGCTTTTTCTTATGTGCCTGGATTTGGCTGGAAATGACAGTTTTGCATCTCTGCACAGAAAGGGTTTCTAAACTGCTGCAAACACACACGAGTTTAACTCTGTAAGTTGAATGCACACATTGACAAGCATTCAGTTAGATTGCTCCGTTTTGGTTTTAGAGCGAGATATTTCTCTGTACAGCTTATGCTCCCTTTCGCTCTGGAAAATCCAAACGCAGTTCCTAGAAGAAACGTGTTGCTAACTCGCTGAACGAAACACAGCTTCAGCTCCCTTAGTTGAAACGAACACACAGCAGAGCAGTTTGAATGATGCGTTTCTTCTGTGTTTTAGACGCACTATTACTGCTTTTTCTTATGTGCCTGGATTTGGCTGGAAATGACAGTTTTGCATCTCTGCACAGAAAGGGTTTCTAAACTGCTGCAAACACACACGAGTTTAACTCTGTAAGTTGAATGCACACATTGACAAGCATTCAGTTAGATTGCTCCGTTTTGGTTTTAGAGCGAGATATTTCTCTGTACAGCTTATGCTCCCTTTCGCTCTGGAAAATCCAAACGCAGTTCCTAGAAGAAACGTGTTGCTAACTCGCTGAACGAAACACAGCTTCAGCTCCCTTAGTTGAAACGAACACACAGCAGAGCAGTTTGAATGATGCGTTTCTTCTGTGTTTTAGACGCACTATTACTGCTTTTTCTTATGTGCCTGGATTTGGCTGGAAATGACAGTTTTGCATCTCTGCACAGAAAGGGTTTCTAAACTGCTGCAAACACACACGAGTTTAACTCTGTAAGTTGAATGCACACATTGACAAGCATTCAGTTAGATTGCTCCGTTTTGGTTTTAGAGCGAGATATTTCTCTGTACAGCTTATGCTCCCTTTCGCTCTGGAAAATCCAAACGCAGTTCCTAGAAGAAACGTGTTGCTAACTCGCTGAACGAAACACAGCTTCAGCTCCCTTAGTTGAAACGAACACACAGCAGAGCAGTTTGAATGATGCGTTTCTTCTGTGTTTTAGACGCACTATTACTGCTTTTTCTTATGTGCCTGGATTTGGCTGGAAATGACAGTTTTGCATCTCTGCACAGAAAGGGTTTCTAAACTGCTGCAAACACACACGAGTTTAACTCTGTAAGTTGAATGCACACATTGACAAGCATTCAGTTAGATTGCTCCGTTTTGGTTTTAGAGCGAGATATTTCTCTGTACAGCTTATGCTCCCTTTCGCTCTGGAAAATCCAAACGCAGTTCCTAGAAGAAACGTGTTGCTAACTCGCTGAACGAAACACAGCTTCAGCTCCCTTAGTTGAAACGAACACACAGCAGAGCAGTTTGAATGATGCGTTTCTTCTGTGTTTTAGACGCACTATTACTGCTTTTTCTTATGTGCCTGGATTTGGCTGGAAATGACAGTTTTGCATCTCTGCACAGAAAGGGTTTCTAAACTGCTGCAAACACACACGAGTTTAACTCTGTAAGTTGAATGCACACATTGACAAGCATTCAGTTAGATTGCTCCGTTTTGGTTTTAGAGCGAGATATTTCTCTGTACAGCTTATGCTCCCTTTCGCTCTGGAAAATCCAAACGCAGTTCCTAGAAGAAACGTGTTGCTAACTCGCTGAACGAAACACAGCTTCAGCTCCCTTAGTTGAAACGAACACACAGCAGAGCAGTTTGAATGATGCGTTTCTTCTGTGTTTTAGACGCACTATTACTGCTTTTTCTTATGTGCCTGGATTTGGCTGGAAATGACAGTTTTGCATCTCTGCACAGAAAGGGTTTCTAAACTGCTGCAAACACACACGAGTTTAACTCTGTAAGTTGAATGCACACATTGACAAGCATTCAGTTAGATTGCTCCGTTTTGGTTTTAGAGCGAGATATTTCTCTGTACAGCTTATGCTCCCTTTCGCTCTGGAAAATCCAAACGCAGTTCCTAGAAGAAACGTGTTGCTAACTCGCTGAACGAAACACAGCTTCAGCTCCCTTAGTTGAAACGAACACACAGCAGAGCAGTTTGAATGATGCGTTTCTTCTGTGTTTTAGACGCACTATTACTGCTTTTTCTTATGTGCCTGGATTTGGCTGGAAATGACAGTTTTGCATCTCTGCACAGAAAGGGTTTCTAAACTGCTGCAAACACACACGAGTTTAACTCTGTAAGTTGAATGCACACATTGACAAGCATTCAGTTAGATTGCTCCGTTTTGGTTTTAGAGCGAGATATTTCTCTGTACAGCTTATGCTCCCTTTCGCTCTGGAAAATCCAAACGCAGTTCCTAGAAGAAACGTGTTGCTAACTCGCTGAACGAAACACAGCTTCAGCTCCCTTAGTTGAAACGAACACACAGCAGAGCAGTTTGAATGATGCGTTTCTTCTGTGTTTTAGACGCACTATTACTGCTTTTTCTTATGTGCCTGGATTTGGCTGGAAATGACAGTTTTGCATCTCTGCACAGAAAGGGTTTCTAAACTGCTGCAAACACACACGAGTTTAACTCTGTAAGTTGAATGCACACATTGACAAGCATTCAGTTAGATTGCTCCGTTTTGGTTTTAGAGCGAGATATTTCTCTGTACAGCTTATGCTCCCTTTCGCTCTGGAAAATCCAAACGCAGTTCCTAGAAGAAACGTGTTGCTAACTCGCTGAACGAAACACAGCTTCAGCTCCCTTAGTTGAAACGAACACACAGCAGAGCAGTTTGAATGATGCGTTTCTTCTGTGTTTTAGACGCACTATTACTGCTTTTTCTTATGTGCCTGGATTTGGCTGGAAATGACAGTTTTGCATCTCTGCACAGAAAGGGTTTCTAAACTGCTGCAAACACACACGAGTTTAACTCTGTAAGTTGAATGCACACATTGACAAGCATTCAGTTAGATTGCTCCGTTTTGGTTTTAGAGCGAGATATTTCTCTGTACAGCTTATGCTCCCTTTCGCTCTGGAAAATCCAAACGCAGTTCCTAGAAGAAACGTGTTGCTAACTCGCTGAACGAAACACAGCTTCAGCTCCCTTAGTTGAAACGAACACACAGCAGAGCAGTTTGAATGATGCGTTTCTTCTGTGTTTTAGACGCACTATTACTGCTTTTTCTTATGTGCCTGGATTTGGCTGGAAATGACAGTTTTGCATCTCTGCACAGAAAGGGTTTCTAAACTGCTGCAAACACACACGAGTTTAACTCTGTAAGTTGAATGCACACATTGACAAGCATTCAGTTAGATTGCTCCGTTTTGGTTTTAGAGCGAGATATTTCTCTGTACAGCTTATGCTCCCTTTCGCTCTGGAAAATCCAAACGCAGTTCCTAGAAGAAACGTGTTGCTAACTCGCTGAACGAAACACAGCTTCAGCTCCCTTAGTTGAAACGAACACACAGCAGAGCAGTTTGAATGATGCGTTTCTTCTGTGTTTTAGACGCACTATTACTGCTTTTTCTTATGTGCCTGGATTTGGCTGGAAATGACAGTTTTGCATCTCTGCACAGAAAGGGTTTCTAAACTGCTGCAAACACACACGAGTTTAACTCTGTAAGTTGAATGCACACATTGACAAGCATTCAGTTAGATTGCTCCGTTTTGGTTTTAGAGCGAGATATTTCTCTGTACAGCTTATGCTCCCTTTCGCTCTGGAAAATCCAAACGCAGTTCCTAGAAGAAACGTGTTGCTAACTCGCTGAACGAAACACAGCTTCAGCTCCCTTAGTTGAAACGAACACACAGCAGAGCAGTTTGAATGATGCGTTTCTTCTGTGTTTTAGACGCACTATTACTGCTTTTTCTTATGTGCCTGGATTTGGCTGGAAATGACAGTTTTGCATCTCTGCACAGAAAGGGTTTCTAAACTGCTGCAAACACACACGAGTTTAACTCTGTAAGTTGAATGCACACATTGACAAGCATTCAGTTAGATTGCTCCGTTTTGGTTTTAGAGCGAGATATTTCTCTGTACAGCTTATGCTCCCTTTCGCTCTGGAAAATCCAAACGCAGTTCCTAGAAGAAACGTGTTGCTAACTCGCTGAACGAAACACAGCTTCAGCTCCCTTAGTTGAAACGAACACACAGCAGAGCAGTTTGAATGATGCGTTTCTTCTGTGTTTTAGACGCACTATTACTGCTTTTTCTTATGTGCCTGGATTTGGCTGGAAATGACAGTTTTGCATCTCTGCACAGAAAGGGTTTCTAAACTGCTGCAAACACACACGAGTTTAACTCTGTAAGTTGAATGCACACATTGACAAGCATTCAGTTAGATTGCTCCGTTTTGGTTTTAGAGCGAGATATTTCTCTGTACAGCTTATGCTCCCTTTCGCTCTGGAAAATCCAAACGCAGTTCCTAGAAGAAACGTGTTGCTAACTCGCTGAACGAAACACAGCTTCAGCTCCCTTAGTTGAAACGAACACACAGCAGAGCAGTTTGAATGATGCGTTTCTTCTGTGTTTTAGACGCACTATTACTGCTTTTTCTTATGTGCCTGGATTTGGCTGGAAATGACAGTTTTGCATCTCTGCACAGAAAGGGTTTCTAAACTGCTGCAAACACACACGAGTTTAACTCTGTAAGTTGAATGCACACATTGACAAGCATTCAGTTAGATTGCTCCGTTTTGGTTTTAGAGCGAGATATTTCTCTGTACAGCTTATGCTCCCTTTCGCTCTGGAAAATCCAAACGCAGTTCCTAGAAGAAACGTGTTGCTAACTCGCTGAACGAAACACAGCTTCAGCTCCCTTAGTTGAAACGAACACACAGCAGAGCAGTTTGAATGATGCGTTTCTTCTGTGTTTTAGACGCACTATTACTGCTTTTTCTTATGTGCCTGGATTTGGCTGGAAATGACAGTTTTGCATCTCTGCACAGAAAGGGTTTCTAAACTGCTGCAAACACACACGAGTTTAACTCTGTAAGTTGAATGCACACATTGACAAGCATTCAGTTAGATTGCTCCGTTTTGGTTTTAGAGCGAGATATTTCTCTGTACAGCTTATGCTCCCTTTCGCTCTGGAAAATCCAAACGCAGTTCCTAGAAGAAACGTGTTGCTAACTCGCTGAACGAAACACAGCTTCAGCTCCCTTAGTTGAAACGAACACACAGCAGAGCAGTTTGAATGATGCGTTTCTTCTGTGTTTTAGACGCACTATTACTGCTTTTTCTTATGTGCCTGGATTTGGCTGGAAATGACAGTTTTGCATCTCTGCACAGAAAGGGTTTCTAAACTGCTGCAAACACACACGAGTTTAACTCTGTAAGTTGAATGCACACATTGACAAGCATTCAGTTAGATTGCTCCGTTTTGGTTTTAGAGCGAGATATTTCTCTGTACAGCTTATGCTCCCTTTCGCTCTGGAAAATCCAAACGCAGTTCCTAGAAGAAACGTGTTGCTAACTCGCTGAACGAAACACAGCTTCAGCTCCCTTAGTTGAAACGAACACACAGCAGAGCAGTTTGAATGATGCGTTTCTTCTGTGTTTTAGACGCACTATTACTGCTTTTTCTTATGTGCCTGGATTTGGCTGGAAATGACAGTTTTGCATCTCTGCACAGAAAGGGTTTCTAAACTGCTGCAAACACACACGAGTTTAACTCTGTAAGTTGAATGCACACATTGACAAGCATTCAGTTAGATTGCTCCGTTTTGGTTTTAGAGCGAGATATTTCTCTGTACAGCTTATGCTCCCTTTCGCTCTGGAAAATCCAAACGCAGTTCCTAGAAGAAACGTGTTGCTAACTCGCTGAACGAAACACAGCTTCAGCTCCCTTAGTTGAAACGAACACACAGCAGAGCAGTTTGAATGATGCGTTTCTTCTGTGTTTTAGACGCACTATTACTGCTTTTTCTTATGTGCCTGGATTTGGCTGGAAATGACAGTTTTGCATCTCTGCACAGAAAGGGTTTCTAAACTGCTGCAAACACACACGAGTTTAACTCTGTAAGTTGAATGCACACATTGACAAGCATTCAGTTAGATTGCTCCGTTTTGGTTTTAGAGCGAGATATTTCTCTGTACAGCTTATGCTCCCTTTCGCTCTGGAAAATCCAAACGCAGTTCCTAGAAGAAACGTGTTGCTAACTCGCTGAACGAAACACAGCTTCAGCTCCCTTAGTTGAAACGAACACACAGCAGAGCAGTTTGAATGATGCGTTTCTTCTGTGTTTTAGACGCACTATTACTGCTTTTTCTTATGTGCCTGGATTTGGCTGGAAATGACAGTTTTGCATCTCTGCACAGAAAGGGTTTCTAAACTGCTGCAAACACACACGAGTTTAACTCTGTAAGTTGAATGCACACATTGACAAGCATTCAGTTAGATTGCTCCGTTTTGGTTTTAGAGCGAGATATTTCTCTGTACAGCTTATGCTCCCTTTCGCTCTGGAAAATCCAAACGCAGTTCCTAGAAGAAACGTGTTGCTAACTCGCTGAACGAAACACAGCTTCAGCTCCCTTAGTTGAAACGAACACACAGCAGAGCAGTTTGAATGATGCGTTTCTTCTGTGTTTTAGACGCACTATTACTGCTTTTTCTTATGTGCCTGGATTTGGCTGGAAATGACAGTTTTGCATCTCTGCACAGAAAGGGTTTCTAAACTGCTGCAAACACACACGAGTTTAACTCTGTAAGTTGAATGCACACATTGACAAGCATTCAGTTAGATTGCTCCGTTTTGGTTTTAGAGCGAGATATTTCTCTGTACAGCTTATGCTCCCTTTCGCTCTGGAAAATCCAAACGCAGTTCCTAGAAGAAACGTGTTGCTAACTCGCTGAACGAAACACAGCTTCAGCTCCCTTAGTTGAAACGAACACACAGCAGAGCAGTTTGAATGATGCGTTTCTTCTGTGTTTTAGACGCACTATTACTGCTTTTTCTTATGTGCCTGGATTTGGCTGGAAATGACAGTTTTGCATCTCTGCACAGAAAGGGTTTCTAAACTGCTGCAAACACACACGAGTTTAACTCTGTAAGTTGAATGCACACATTGACAAGCATTCAGTTAGATTGCTCCGTTTTGGTTTTAGAGCGAGATATTTCTCTGTACAGCTTATGCTCCCTTTCGCTCTGGAAAATCCAAACGCAGTTCCTAGAAGAAACGTGTTGCTAACTCGCTGAACGAAACACAGCTTCAGCTCCCTTAGTTGAAACGAACACACAGCAGAGCAGTTTGAATGATGCGTTTCTTCTGTGTTTTAGACGCACTATTACTGCTTTTTCTTATGTGCCTGGATTTGGCTGGAAATGACAGTTTTGCATCTCTGCACAGAAAGGGTTTCTAAACTGCTGCAAACACACACGAGTTTAACTCTGTAAGTTGAATGCACACATTGACAAGCATTCAGTTAGATTGCTCCGTTTTGGTTTTAGAGCGAGATATTTCTCTGTACAGCTTATGCTCCCTTTCGCTCTGGAAAATCCAAACGCAGTTCCTAGAAGAAACGTGTTGCTAACTCGCTGAACGAAACACAGCTTCAGCTCCCTTAGTTGAAACGAACACACAGCAGAGCAGTTTGAATGATGCGTTTCTTCTGTGTTTTAGACGCACTATTACTGCTTTTTCTTATGTGCCTGGATTTGGCTGGAAATGACAGTTTTGCATCTCTGCACAGAAAGGGTTTCTAAACTGCTGCAAACACACACGAGTTTAACTCTGTAAGTTGAATGCACACATTGACAAGCATTCAGTTAGATTGCTCCGTTTTGGTTTTAGAGCGAGATATTTCTCTGTACAGCTTATGCTCCCTTTCGCTCTGGAAAATCCAAACGCAGTTCCTAGAAGAAACGTGTTGCTAACTCGCTGAACGAAACACAGCTTCAGCTCCCTTAGTTGAAACGAACACACAGCAGAGCAGTTTGAATGATGCGTTTCTTCTGTGTTTTAGACGCACTATTACTGCTTTTTCTTATGTGCCTGGATTTGGCTGGAAATGACAGTTTTGCATCTCTGCACAGAAAGGGTTTCTAAACTGCTGCAAACACACACGAGTTTAACTCTGTAAGTTGAATGCACACATTGACAAGCATTCAGTTAGATTGCTCCGTTTTGGTTTTAGAGCGAGATATTTCTCTGTACAGCTTATGCTCCCTTTCGCTCTGGAAAATCCAAACGCAGTTCCTAGAAGAAACGTGTTGCTAACTCGCTGAACGAAACACAGCTTCAGCTCCCTTAGTTGAAACGAACACACAGCAGAGCAGTTTGAATGATGCGTTTCTTCTGTGTTTTAGACGCACTATTACTGCTTTTTCTTATGTGCCTGGATTTGGCTGGAAATGACAGTTTTGCATCTCTGCACAGAAAGGGTTTCTAAACTGCTGCAAACACACACGAGTTTAACTCTGTAAGTTGAATGCACACATTGACAAGCATTCAGTTAGATTGCTCCGTTTTGGTTTTAGAGCGAGATATTTCTCTGTACAGCTTATGCTCCCTTTCGCTCTGGAAAATCCAAACGCAGTTCCTAGAAGAAACGTGTTGCTAACTCGCTGAACGAAACACAGCTTCAGCTCCCTTAGTTGAAACGAACACACAGCAGAGCAGTTTGAATGATGCGTTTCTTCTGTGTTTTAGACGCACTATTACTGCTTTTTCTTATGTGCCTGGATTTGGCTGGAAATGACAGTTTTGCATCTCTGCACAGAAAGGGTTTCTAAACTGCTGCAAACACACACGAGTTTAACTCTGTAAGTTGAATGCACACATTGACAAGCATTCAGTTAGATTGCTCCGTTTTGGTTTTAGAGCGAGATATTTCTCTGTACAGCTTATGCTCCCTTTCGCTCTGGAAAATCCAAACGCAGTTCCTAGAAGAAACGTGTTGCTAACTCGCTGAACGAAACACAGCTTCAGCTCCCTTAGTTGAAACGAACACACAGCAGAGCAGTTTGAATGATGCGTTTCTTCTGTGTTTTAGACGCACTATTACTGCTTTTTCTTATGTGCCTGGATTTGGCTGGAAATGACAGTTTTGCATCTCTGCACAGAAAGGGTTTCTAAACTGCTGCAAACACACACGAGTTTAACTCTGTAAGTTGAATGCACACATTGACAAGCATTCAGTTAGATTGCTCCGTTTTGGTTTTAGAGCGAGATATTTCTCTGTACAGCTTATGCTCCCTTTCGCTCTGGAAAATCCAAACGCAGTTCCTAGAAGAAACGTGTTGCTAACTCGCTGAACGAAACACAGCTTCAGCTCCCTTAGTTGAAACGAACACACAGCAGAGCAGTTTGAATGATGCGTTTCTTCTGTGTTTTAGACGCACTATTACTGCTTTTTCTTATGTGCCTGGATTTGGCTGGAAATGACAGTTTTGCATCTCTGCACAGAAAGGGTTTCTAAACTGCTGCAAACACACACGAGTTTAACTCTGTAAGTTGAATGCACACATTGACAAGCATTCAGTTAGATTGCTCCGTTTTGGTTTTAGAGCGAGATATTTCTCTGTACAGCTTATGCTCCCTTTCGCTCTGGAAAATCCAAACGCAGTTCCTAGAAGAAACGTGTTGCTAACTCGCTGAACGAAACACAGCTTCAGCTCCCTTAGTTGAAACGAACACACAGCAGAGCAGTTTGAATGATGCGTTTCTTCTGTGTTTTAGACGCACTATTACTGCTTTTTCTTATGTGCCTGGATTTGGCTGGAAATGACAGTTTTGCATCTCTGCACAGAAAGGGTTTCTAAACTGCTGCAAACACACACGAGTTTAACTCTGTAAGTTGAATGCACACATTGACAAGCATTCAGTTAGATTGCTCCGTTTTGGTTTTAGAGCGAGATATTTCTCTGTACAGCTTATGCTCCCTTTCGCTCTGGAAAATCCAAACGCAGTTCCTAGAAGAAACGTGTTGCTAACTCGCTGAACGAAACACAGCTTCAGCTCCCTTAGTTGAAACGAACACACAGCAGAGCAGTTTGAATGATGCGTTTCTTCTGTGTTTTAGACGCACTATTACTGCTTTTTCTTATGTGCCTGGATTTGGCTGGAAATGACAGTTTTGCATCTCTGCACAGAAAGGGTTTCTAAACTGCTGCAAACACACACGAGTTTAACTCTGTAAGTTGAATGCACACATTGACAAGCATTCAGTTAGATTGCTCCGTTTTGGTTTTAGAGCGAGATATTTCTCTGTACAGCTTATGCTCCCTTTCGCTCTGGAAAATCCAAACGCAGTTCCTAGAAGAAACGTGTTGCTAACTCGCTGAACGAAACACAGCTTCAGCTCCCTTAGTTGAAACGAACACACAGCAGAGCAGTTTGAATGATGCGTTTCTTCTGTGTTTTAGACGCACTATTACTGCTTTTTCTTATGTGCCTGGATTTGGCTGGAAATGACAGTTTTGCATCTCTGCACAGAAAGGGTTTCTAAACTGCTGCAAACACACACGAGTTTAACTCTGTAAGTTGAATGCACACATTGACAAGCATTCAGTTAGATTGCTCCGTTTTGGTTTTAGAGCGAGATATTTCTCTGTACAGCTTATGCTCCCTTTCGCTCTGGAAAATCCAAACGCAGTTCCTAGAAGAAACGTGTTGCTAACTCGCTGAACGAAACACAGCTTCAGCTCCCTTAGTTGAAACGAACACACAGCAGAGCAGTTTGAATGATGCGTTTCTTCTGTGTTTTAGACGCACTATTACTGCTTTTTCTTATGTGCCTGGATTTGGCTGGAAATGACAGTTTTGCATCTCTGCACAGAAAGGGTTTCTAAACTGCTGCAAACACACACGAGTTTAACTCTGTAAGTTGAATGCACACATTGACAAGCATTCAGTTAGATTGCTCCGTTTTGGTTTTAGAGCGAGATATTTCTCTGTACAGCTTATGCTCCCTTTCGCTCTGGAAAATCCAAACGCAGTTCCTAGAAGAAACGTGTTGCTAACTCGCTGAACGAAACACAGCTTCAGCTCCCTTAGTTGAAACGAACACACAGCAGAGCAGTTTGAATGATGCGTTTCTTCTGTGTTTTAGACGCACTATTACTGCTTTTTCTTATGTGCCTGGATTTGGCTGGAAATGACAGTTTTGCATCTCTGCACAGAAAGGGTTTCTAAACTGCTGCAAACACACACGAGTTTAACTCTGTAAGTTGAATGCACACATTGACAAGCATTCAGTTAGATTGCTCCGTTTTGGTTTTAGAGCGAGATATTTCTCTGTACAGCTTATGCTCCCTTTCGCTCTGGAAAATCCAAACGCAGTTCCTAGAAGAAACGTGTTGCTAACTCGCTGAACGAAACACAGCTTCGGCTCCCTTAGTTGAAACGAACACACAGCAGAGCAGTTTGAATGATGCGTTTCTTCTGTGTTTTAGACGCACTATTACTGCTTTTTCTTATGTGCCTGGATTTGGCTGGAAATGACAGTTTTGCATCTCTGCACAGAAAGGGTTTCTAAACTGCTGCAAACACACACGAGTTTAACTCTGTAAGTTGAATGCACACATTGACAAGCATTCAGTTAGATTGCTCCGTTTTGGTTTTAGAGCGAGATATTTCTCTGTACAGCTTATGCTCCCTTTCGCTCTGGAAAATCCAAACGCAGTTCCTAGAAGAAACGTGTTGCTAACTCGCTGAACGAAACACAGCTTCAGCTCCCTTAGTTGAAACGAACACACAGCAGAGCAGTTTGAATGATGCGTTTCTTCTGTGTTTTAGACGCACTATTACTGCTTTTTCTTATGTGCCTGGATTTGGCTGGAAATGACAGTTTTGCATCTCTGCACAGAAAGGGTTTCTAAACTGCTGCAAACACACACGAGTTTAACTCTGTAAGTTGAATGCACACATTGACAAGCATTCAGTTAGATTGCTCCGTTTTGGTTTTAGAGCGAGATATTTCTCTGTACAGCTTATGCTCCCTTTCGCTCTGGAAAATCCAAACGCAGTTCCTAGAAGAAACGTGTTGCTAACTCGCTGAACGAAACACAGCTTCAGCTCCCTTAGTTGAAACGAACACACAGCAGAGCAGTTTGAATGATGCGTTTCTTCTGTGTTTTAGACGCACTATTACTGCTTTTTCTTATGTGCCTGGATTTGGCTGGAAATGACAGTTTTGCATCTCTGCACAGAAAGGGTTTCTAAACTGCTGCAAACACACACGAGTTTAACTCTGTAAGTTGAATGCACACATTGACAAGCATTCAGTTAGATTGCTCCGTTTTGGTTTTAGAGCGAGATATTTCTCTGTACAGCTTATGCTCCCTTTCGCTCTGGAAAATCCAAACGCAGTTCCTAGAAGAAACGTGTTGCTAACTCGCTGAACGAAACACAGCTTCAGCTCCCTTAGTTGAAACGAACACACAGCAGAGCAGTTTGAATGATGCGTTTCTTCTGTGTTTTAGACGCACTATTACTGCTTTTTCTTATGTGCCTGGATTTGGCTGGAAATGACAGTTTTGCATCTCTGCACAGAAAGGGTTTCTAAACTGCTGCAAACACACACGAGTTTAACTCTGTAAGTTGAATGCACACATTGACAAGCATTCAGTTAGATTGCTCCGTTTTGGTTTTAGAGCGAGATATTTCTCTGTACAGCTTATGCTCCCTTTCGCTCTGGAAAATCCAAACGCAGTTCCTAGAAGAAACGTGTTGCTAACTCGCTGAACGAAACACAGCTTCAGCTCCCTTAGTTGAAACGAACACACAGCAGAGCAGTTTGAATGATGCGTTTCTTCTGTGTTTTAGACGCACTATTACTGCTTTTTCTTATGTGCCTGGATTTGGCTGGAAATGACAGTTTTGCATCTCTGCACAGAAAGGGTTTCTAAACTGCTGCAAACACACACGAGTTTAACTCTGTAAGTTGAATGCACACATTGACAAGCATTCAGTTAGATTGCTCCGTTTTGGTTTTAGAGCGAGATATTTCTCTGTACAGCTTATGCTCCCTTTCGCTCTGGAAAATCCAAACGCAGTTCCTAGAAGAAACGTGTTGCTAACTCGCTGAACGAAACACAGCTTCAGCTCCCTTAGTTGAAACGAACACACAGCAGAGCAGTTTGAATGATGCGTTTCTTCTGTGTTTTAGACGCACTATTACTGCTTTTTCTTATGTGCCTGGATTTGGCTGGAAATGACAGTTTTGCATCTCTGCACAGAAAGGGTTTCTAAACTGCTGCAAACACACACGAGTTTAACTCTGTAAGTTGAATGCACACATTGACAAGCATTCAGTTAGATTGCTCCGTTTTGGTTTTAGAGCGAGATATTTCTCTGTACAGCTTATGCTCCCTTTCGCTCTGGAAAATCCAAACGCAGTTCCTAGAAGAAACGTGTTGCTAACTCGCTGAACGAAACACAGCTTCAGCTCCCTTAGTTGAAACGAACACACAGCAGAGCAGTTTGAATGATGCGTTTCTTCTGTGTTTTAGACGCACTATTACTGCTTTTTCTTATGTGCCTGGATTTGGCTGGAAATGACAGTTTTGCATCTCTGCACAGAAAGGGTTTCTAAACTGCTGCAAACACACACGAGTTTAACTCTGTAAGTTGAATGCACACATTGACAAGCATTCAGTTAGATTGCTCCGTTTTGGTTTTAGAGCGAGATATTTCTCTGTACAGCTTATGCTCCCTTTCGCTCTGGAAAATCCAAACGCAGTTCCTAGAAGAAACGTGTTGCTAACTCGCTGAACGAAACACAGCTTCAGCTCCCTTAGTTGAAACGAACACACAGCAGAGCAGTTTGAATGATGCGTTTCTTCTGTGTTTTAGACGCACTATTACTGCTTTTTCTTATGTGCCTGGATTTGGCTGGAAATGACAGTTTTGCATCTCTGCACAGAAAGGGTTTCTAAACTGCTGCAAACACACACGAGTTTAACTCTGTAAGTTGAATGCACACATTGACAAGCATTCAGTTAGATTGCTCCGTTTTGGTTTTAGAGCGAGATATTTCTCTGTACAGCTTATGCTCCCTTTCGCTCTGGAAAATCCAAACGCAGTTCCTAGAAGAAACGTGTTGCTAACTCGCTGAACGAAACACAGCTTCAGCTCCCTTAGTTGAAACGAACACACAGCAGAGCAGTTTGAATGATGCGTTTCTTCTGTGTTTTAGACGCACTATTACTGCTTTTTCTTATGTGCCTGGATTTGGCTGGAAATGACAGTTTTGCATCTCTGCACAGAAAGGGTTTCTAAACTGCTGCAAACACACACGAGTTTAACTCTGTAAGTTGAATGCACACATTGACAAGCATTCAGTTAGATTGCTCCGTTTTGGTTTTAGAGCGAGATATTTCTCTGTACAGCTTATGCTCCCTTTCGCTCTGGAAAATCCAAACGCAGTTCCTAGAAGAAACGTGTTGCTAACTCGCTGAACGAAACACAGCTTCAGCTCCCTTAGTTGAAACGAACACACAGCAGAGCAGTTTGAATGATGCGTTTCTTCTGTGTTTTAGACGCACTATTACTGCTTTTTCTTATGTGCCTGGATTTGGCTGGAAATGACAGTTTTGCATCTCTGCACAGAAAGGGTTTCTAAACTGCTGCAAACACACACGAGTTTAACTCTGTAAGTTGAATGCACACATTGACAAGCATTCAGTTAGATTGCTCCGTTTTGGTTTTAGAGCGAGATATTTCTCTGTACAGCTTATGCTCCCTTTCGCTCTGGAAAATCCAAACGCAGTTCCTAGAAGAAACGTGTTGCTAACTCGCTGAACGAAACACAGCTTCAGCTCCCTTAGTTGAAACGAACACACAGCAGAGCAGTTTGAATGATGCGTTTCTTCTGTGTTTTAGACGCACTATTACTGCTTTTTCTTATGTGCCTGGATTTGGCTGGAAATGACAGTTTTGCATCTCTGCACAGAAAGGGTTTCTAAACTGCTGCAAACACACACGAGTTTAACTCTGTAAGTTGAATGCACACATTGACAAGCATTCAGTTAGATTGCTCCGTTTTGGTTTTAGAGCGAGATATTTCTCTGTACAGCTTATGCTCCCTTTCGCTCTGGAAAATCCAAACGCAGTTCCTAGAAGAAACGTGTTGCTAACTCGCTGAACGAAACACAGCTTCAGCTCCCTTAGTTGAAACGAACACACAGCAGAGCAGTTTGAATGATGCGTTTCTTCTGTGTTTTAGACGCACTATTACTGCTTTTTCTTATGTGCCTGGATTTGGCTGGAAATGACAGTTTTGCATCTCTGCACAGAAAGGGTTTCTAAACTGCTGCAAACACACACGAGTTTAACTCTGTAAGTTGAATGCACACATTGACAAGCATTCAGTTAGATTGCTCCGTTTTGGTTTTAGAGCGAGATATTTCTCTGTACAGCTTATGCTCCCTTTCGCTCTGGAAAATCCAAACGCAGTTCCTAGAAGAAACGTGTTGCTAACTCGCTGAACGAAACACAGCTTCAGCTCCCTTAGTTGAAACGAACACACAGCAGAGCAGTTTGAATGATGCGTTTCTTCTGTGTTTTAGACGCACTATTACTGCTTTTTCTTATGTGCCTGGATTTGGCTGGAAATGACAGTTTTGCATCTCTGCACAGAAAGGGTTTCTAAACTGCTGCAAACACACACGAGTTTAACTCTGTAAGTTGAATGCACACATTGACAAGCATTCAGTTAGATTGCTCCGTTTTGGTTTTAGAGCGAGATATTTCTCTGTACAGCTTATGCTCCCTTTCGCTCTGGAAAATCCAAACGCAGTTCCTAGAAGAAACGTGTTGCTAACTCGCTGAACGAAACACAGCTTCAGCTCCCTTAGTTGAAACGAACACACAGCAGAGCAGTTTGAATGATGCGTTTCTTCTGTGTTTTAGACGCACTATTACTGCTTTTTCTTATGTGCCTGGATTTGGCTGGAAATGACAGTTTTGCATCTCTGCACAGAAAGGGTTTCTAAACTGCTGCAAACACACACGAGTTTAACTCTGTAAGTTGAATGCACACATTGACAAGCATTCAGTTAGATTGCTCCGTTTTGGTTTTAGAGCGAGATATTTCTCTGTACAGCTTATGCTCCCTTTCGCTCTGGAAAATCCAAACGCAGTTCCTAGAAGAAACGTGTTGCTAACTCGCTGAACGAAACACAGCTTCAGCTCCCTTAGTTGAAACGAACACACAGCAGAGCAGTTTGAATGATGCGTTTCTTCTGTGTTTTAGACGCACTATTACTGCTTTTTCTTATGTGCCTGGATTTGGCTGGAAATGACAGTTTTGCATCTCTGCACAGAAAGGGTTTCTAAACTGCTGCAAACACACACGAGTTTAACTCTGTAAGTTGAATGCACACATTGACAAGCATTCAGTTAGATTGCTCCGTTTTGGTTTTAGAGCGAGATATTTCTCTGTACAGCTTATGCTCCCTTTCGCTCTGGAAAATCCAAACGCAGTTCCTAGAAGAAACGTGTTGCTAACTCGCTGAACGAAACACAGCTTCAGCTCCCTTAGTTGAAACGAACACACAGCAGAGCAGTTTGAATGATGCGTTTCTTCTGTGTTTTAGACGCACTATTACTGCTTTTTCTTATGTGCCTGGATTTGGCTGGAAATGACAGTTTTGCATCTCTGCACAGAAAGGGTTTCTAAACTGCTGCAAACACACACGAGTTTAACTCTGTAAGTTGAATGCACACATTGACAAGCATTCAGTTAGATTGCTCCGTTTTGGTTTTAGAGCGAGATATTTCTCTGTACAGCTTATGCTCCCTTTCGCTCTGGAAAATCCAAACGCAGTTCCTAGAAGAAACGTGTTGCTAACTCGCTGAACGAAACACAGCTTCAGCTCCCTTAGTTGAAACGAACACACAGCAGAGCAGTTTGAATGATGCGTTTCTTCTGTGTTTTAGACGCACTATTACTGCTTTTTCTTATGTGCCTGGATTTGGCTGGAAATGACAGTTTTGCATCTCTGCACAGAAAGGGTTTCTAAACTGCTGCAAACACACACGAGTTTAACTCTGTAAGTTGAATGCACACATTGACAAGCATTCAGTTAGATTGCTCCGTTTTGGTTTTAGAGCGAGATATTTCTCTGTACAGCTTATGCTCCCTTTCGCTCTGGAAAATCCAAACGCAGTTCCTAGAAGAAACGTGTTGCTAACTCGCTGAACGAAACACAGCTTCAGCTCCCTTAGTTGAAACGAACACACAGCAGAGCAGTTTGAATGATGCGTTTCTTCTGTGTTTTAGACGCACTATTACTGCTTTTTCTTATGTGCCTGGATTTGGCTGGAAATGACAGTTTTGCATCTCTGCACAGAAAGGGTTTCTAAACTGCTGCAAACACACACGAGTTTAACTCTGTAAGTTGAATGCACACATTGACAAGCATTCAGTTAGATTGCTCCGTTTTGGTTTTAGAGCGAGATATTTCTCTGTACAGCTTATGCTCCCTTTCGCTCTGGAAAATCCAAACGCAGTTCCTAGAAGAAACGTGTTGCTAACTCGCTGAACGAAACACAGCTTCAGCTCCCTTAGTTGAAACGAACACACAGCAGAGCAGTTTGAATGATGCGTTTCTTCTGTGTTTTAGACGCACTATTACTGCTTTTTCTTATGTGCCTGGATTTGGCTGGAAATGACAGTTTTGCATCTCTGCACAGAAAGGGTTTCTAAACTGCTGCAAACACACACGAGTTTAACTCTGTAAGTTGAATGCACACATTGACAAGCATTCAGTTAGATTGCTCCGTTTTGGTTTTAGAGCGAGATATTTCTCTGTACAGCTTATGCTCCCTTTCGCTCTGGAAAATCCAAACGCAGTTCCTAGAAGAAACGTGTTGCTAACTCGCTGAACGAAACACAGCTTCAGCTCCCTTAGTTGAAACGAACACACAGCAGAGCAGTTTGAATGATGCGTTTCTTCTGTGTTTTAGACGCACTATTACTGCTTTTTCTTATGTGCCTGGATTTGGCTGGAAATGACAGTTTTGCATCTCTGCACAGAAAGGGTTTCTAAACTGCTGCAAACACACACGAGTTTAACTCTGTAAGTTGAATGCACACATTGACAAGCATTCAGTTAGATTGCTCCGTTTTGGTTTTAGAGCGAGATATTTCTCTGTACAGCTTATGCTCCCTTTCGCTCTGGAAAATCCAAACGCAGTTCCTAGAAGAAACGTGTTGCTAACTCGCTGAACGAAACACAGCTTCAGCTCCCTTAGTTGAAACGAACACACAGCAGAGCAGTTTGAATGATGCGTTTCTTCTGTGTTTTAGACGCACTATTACTGCTTTTTCTTATGTGCCTGGATTTGGCTGGAAATGACAGTTTTGCATCTCTGCACAGAAAGGGTTTCTAAACTGCTGCAAACACACACGAGTTTAACTCTGTAAGTTGAATGCACACATTGACAAGCATTCAGTTAGATTGCTCCGTTTTGGTTTTAGAGCGAGATATTTCTCTGTACAGCTTATGCTCCCTTTCGCTCTGGAAAATCCAAACGCAGTTCCTAGAAGAAACGTGTTGCTAACTCGCTGAACGAAACACAGCTTCAGCTCCCTTAGTTGAAACGAACACACAGCAGAGCAGTTTGAATGATGCGTTTCTTCTGTGTTTTAGACGCACTATTACTGCTTTTTCTTATGTGCCTGGATTTGGCTGGAAATGACAGTTTTGCATCTCTGCACAGAAAGGGTTTCTAAACTGCTGCAAACACACACGAGTTTAACTCTGTAAGTTGAATGCACACATTGACAAGCATTCAGTTAGATTGCTCCGTTTTGGTTTTAGAGCGAGATATTTCTCTGTACAGCTTATGCTCCCTTTCGCTCTGGAAAATCCAAACGCAGTTCCTAGAAGAAACGTGTTGCTAACTCGCTGAACGAAACACAGCTTCAGCTCCCTTAGTTGAAACGAACACACAGCAGAGCAGTTTGAATGATGCGTTTCTTCTGTGTTTTAGACGCACTATTACTGCTTTTTCTTATGTGCCTGGATTTGGCTGGAAATGACAGTTTTGCATCTCTGCACAGAAAGGGTTTCTAAACTGCTGCAAACACACACGAGTTTAACTCTGTAAGTTGAATGCACACATTGACAAGCATTCAGTTAGATTGCTCCGTTTTGGTTTTAGAGCGAGATATTTCTCTGTACAGCTTATGCTCCCTTTCGCTCTGGAAAATCCAAACGCAGTTCCTAGAAGAAACGTGTTGCTAACTCGCTGAACGAAACACAGCTTCAGCTCCCTTAGTTGAAACGAACACACAGCAGAGCAGTTTGAATGATGCGTTTCTTCTGTGTTTTAGACGCACTATTACTGCTTTTTCTTATGTGCCTGGATTTGGCTGGAAATGACAGTTTTGCATCTCTGCACAGAAAGGGTTTCTAAACTGCTGCAAACACACACGAGTTTAACTCTGTAAGTTGAATGCACACATTGACAAGCATTCAGTTAGATTGCTCCGTTTTGGTTTTAGAGCGAGATATTTCTCTGTACAGCTTATGCTCCCTTTCGCTCTGGAAAATCCAAACGCAGTTCCTAGAAGAAACGTGTTGCTAACTCGCTGAACGAAACACAGCTTCAGCTCCCTTAGTTGAAACGAACACACAGCAGAGCAGTTTGAATGATGCGTTTCTTCTGTGTTTTAGACGCACTATTACTGCTTTTTCTTATGTGCCTGGATTTGGCTGGAAATGACAGTTTTGCATCTCTGCACAGAAAGGGTTTCTAAACTGCTGCAAACACACACGAGTTTAACTCTGTAAGTTGAATGCACACATTGACAAGCATTCAGTTAGATTGCTCCGTTTTGGTTTTAGAGCGAGATATTTCTCTGTACAGCTTATGCTCCCTTTCGCTCTGGAAAATCCAAACGCAGTTCCTAGAAGAAACGTGTTGCTAACTCGCTGAACGAAACACAGCTTCAGCTCCCTTAGTTGAAACGAACACACAGCAGAGCAGTTTGAATGATGCGTTTCTTCTGTGTTTTAGACGCACTATTACTGCTTTTTCTTATGTGCCTGGATTTGGCTGGAAATGACAGTTTTGCATCTCTGCACAGAAAGGGTTTCTAAACTGCTGCAAACACACACGAGTTTAACTCTGTAAGTTGAATGCACACATTGACAAGCATTCAGTTAGATTGCTCCGTTTTGGTTTTAGAGCGAGATATTTCTCTGTACAGCTTATGCTCCCTTTCGCTCTGGAAAATCCAAACGCAGTTCCTAGAAGAAACGTGTTGCTAACTCGCTGAACGAAACACAGCTTCAGCTCCCTTAGTTGAAACGAACACACAGCAGAGCAGTTTGAATGATGCGTTTCTTCTGTGTTTTAGACGCACTATTACTGCTTTTTCTTATGTGCCTGGATTTGGCTGGAAATGACAGTTTTGCATCTCTGCACAGAAAGGGTTTCTAAACTGCTGCAAACACACACGAGTTTAACTCTGTAAGTTGAATGCACACATTGACAAGCATTCAGTTAGATTGCTCCGTTTTGGTTTTAGAGCGAGATATTTCTCTGTACAGCTTATGCTCCCTTTCGCTCTGGAAAATCCAAACGCAGTTCCTAGAAGAAACGTGTTGCTAACTCGCTGAACGAAACACAGCTTCAGCTCCCTTAGTTGAAACGAACACACAGCAGAGCAGTTTGAATGATGCGTTTCTTCTGTGTTTTAGACGCACTATTACTGCTTTTTCTTATGTGCCTGGATTTGGCTGGAAATGACAGTTTTGCATCTCTGCACAGAAAGGGTTTCTAAACTGCTGCAAACACACACGAGTTTAACTCTGTAAGTTGAATGCACACATTGACAAGCATTCAGTTAGATTGCTCCGTTTTGGTTTTAGAGCGAGATATTTCTCTGTACAGCTTATGCTCCCTTTCGCTCTGGAAAATCCAAACGCAGTTCCTAGAAGAAACGTGTTGCTAACTCGCTGAACGAAACACAGCTTCAGCTCCCTTAGTTGAAACGAACACACAGCAGAGCAGTTTGAATGATGCGTTTCTTCTGTGTTTTAGACGCACTATTACTGCTTTTTCTTATGTGCCTGGATTTGGCTGGAAATGACAGTTTTGCATCTCTGCACAGAAAGGGTTTCTAAACTGCTGCAAACACACACGAGTTTAACTCTGTAAGTTGAATGCACACATTGACAAGCATTCAGTTAGATTGCTCCGTTTTGGTTTTAGAGCGAGATATTTCTCTGTACAGCTTATGCTCCCTTTCGCTCTGGAAAATCCAAACGCAGTTCCTAGAAGAAACGTGTTGCTAACTCGCTGAACGAAACACAGCTTCAGCTCCCTTAGTTGAAACGAACACACAGCAGAGCAGTTTGAATGATGCGTTTCTTCTGTGTTTTAGACGCACTATTACTGCTTTTTCTTATGTGCCTGGATTTGGCTGGAAATGACAGTTTTGCATCTCTGCACAGAAAGGGTTTCTAAACTGCTGCAAACACACACGAGTTTAACTCTGTAAGTTGAATGCACACATTGACAAGCATTCAGT
>JAZHEH010001619.1:0-17150 GCA_036589455.1 Ateles fusciceps
AGCACGCCAGCGCTAAATGAACACTCTGTCTTCCATGTGCTTGTGGCTGGGCATATATGTACCTATTTTCTGTAGTCCTATTTAGTGTCAGTTCTAAGATATATACAGATATACATGTGAGTACTGGAAATGCTTTGAAAAGAATATTAGATATCTAACATTTAAAAGATATTTAAAAAATAATATAGAACAAAAGAACTATGAAATTCCCTTCCATCATAATTTTGGAAACAGGCACAAGTTTTACTTAATCCAGCTTATTTATGTTTAAAAAATAAAATGCATGGCGTTGTAAAACTGGCTAAGTTGAAGTTTTAATCATTTGTGAACTCAGGGCACAGAACTCGAGTTTCTTATTTTGAGTGTTCCTTAAAGACTACAGTCCTGCCAATGTACATGGTGTACAGGAGATGCCGAAGCATGTAGGTGCCTTGAATTGCAGTAACAGTTTAAGAAATCATGGTTTTATGGATCACTGCTTTAAAACCAATGGGAAATTCGAGCCAGAGAACTTCGTCCAGAGTATTTGGAAAGTGACACATGTGAGTAAAGACAGGCCAGGGGGAGGTCTGTGTCTAATTCAGCTAAATAATCCTACGCTTGCTAAGCTAGAGTGCACTGAAGTTTACACACTGAGACTAAACTATATTATTGGTGCAATGCATTTGAAATCAAGTGGCAACAGGAGGCCTAAGGTAAAACCATCCGAGAGCCCAATAACACCGGGGAGACACTTAGTGGTGGTTGCAGAGCCAGGGAGATACTGCTCTGGTCCCATGAATGCCTTCTCAACATGAAGACTGCATGAGGGCCTTCTAAAGAGGGCTTATGCAAAGATCTCTGAGAAGGGAGGCAACCTCTCTCACAAGACTGGGAAGAGGCCTTTGCAGATGGGAGCTGGCAAGGAGGAGAAAAGCCTTGCAGGGCAGAGATGATGGAACACCTCAGGCTCTGCCTAGGTTCTCAAAATTTGGAGTGATCTTAATTGCTCTATGTCCGTCAATGCTTGGGAGATGAAAAGCTCCTTAATATATTGAGTGTGGTAAGACCCCACTCAATCCTTCTGATGCAGCTCACCCTGATAACAATGGGTGATAAACTCAGAGTACTAGTTTGGCATGTCGTAGAAGGATCTCAAGTACTCTCCACCCAGCTATCTATTACCTTAGTCCTCCCTTCCGTGCCCATAAGATCAATGGGATTATGCACATAATAAAAGTGTTTGCGGAGCCCAGAGCTAAGGGCCAATACTGTTCCCACGTTTGCGTTGGTAACTGGAACCATGCTGTAAATTATACTCTTGTGTCTCTGTATTATTTCCTTGTCTCAATCCCTCGTCACCACTGGGACTAAGGGCACCCGTGTGCAGGGTTGGGGCTGGTGCCACGACAACACATGGATGCATTGGTCATAAACCACTTATGGAGTGGTGCCCCATGGAATACCAGGACAACAAGAAACTCAGCTCTACATAACTCCAGCTGTCCCCACATTGCATGGATTTACACAACTGTGTCCATGAAAGACACATTTCATCTCTATGTGCTTTATACTTGTATTATAAGATGTATTATAAATGTAGCTACTTCTGTGCTAATAGGTCATTTTTTTAGAAAACATCCTGAAGCATGTGAACATTGCATAAAATAAGCTAAAAGGAATCCTCCCAGTGTGCATCCTTCCACCTACTATGGCATGCTCACCAACTGACTTGCACAGCATGGTTTAGGAGATAAGGGGACAGAAAAGAAACTCCTTCCATCAGCAGGATGAGCTAGTTTTTCTTCAAATATGGCTCTTAGGAGTATCAGATGCTGAAACCTGAGTTTCTCGATGAGGCAAGCCCCTCCAAATTTGCATTTGACACACTGGAGAAGGCAAGCTATTCTCAGACTTGAAATTCAGCAGATAATGACATAAATCACAGAAACAACAGGGAAGAAAATTCTAAAAAAGATCACATTTTGGAGAGGCCACACTGCAAAAGACAAGACAAAAGTTAAGAGGGCAGCTTAGGAAAAAAAATATAAGAGCAAGAAATGTCAAAGAACAATCTGAATACCTCTTTCAAAAGTCACTATCAAAATCTCTCAAAGCAGACAGTGAAGCCTGAATTTCCTTCAGGAGAAAGGTAGCACAGGGTAAGATTCCCTTTACTACCTTGATCAAGGAAGCAATCACTTTAGACATTTTGCAACCTGTAGTTACCAAATCATGGACAATTTGTGATACATGAAATAACCAAATGGGCCACAGACTAGTGAGGAATACTAAGATCAATGCACCTGAGCCAGTGGTCAGGATAGCAGAGGAGAAAATAAGGAAAGGAAACAACCTCACAAGTTTGGCACTTACATCTGTTGGGGGGTGGACAGGTTACAGGGTGAAGGAAAGGGGAAGGACATATCTATTCTTCACATATGCAGCACGAGTGTAATCATGCATGTCTCTCAGGGTAGAGATGAGGTGCAAATGTTATCATTTACATCCAGCACCTAGGGGGCTGCCTAAGATACAGAAAGAGCATACTTTGGCTTTGCAGTTCATAATTGTCAACTTCCTCATCCATCTCATCACTAT
Source organism: Ateles fusciceps (assembly GCA_036589455.1). NCBI lineage: Eukaryota > Metazoa > Chordata > Mammalia > Primates > Atelidae > Ateles > Ateles fusciceps. Next base: position 2,581 of record JAZHEH010001619.1, read on the forward strand.
ACCAATTTCCTCCTCAAATAACTTTGTTGATTACACCTTTGGGGTGCAGGAAGGGGTTATTACCATTATCATCACTTTGTTTTCTTTATTTTTTAAAGCAACTGCAACCTCATAGTCACTGTCTCTAATTTGAAATATTCTAGCCACATAGAGCACATGCTTACGTGCTGACACCATTAATTTAAATTTGAGAAGTTGAGACCCAGCACAGTGGCTCACACCTGTAATCCCAGCACTCTGGGATTGCTTAAACCCAGAAGTTCCAGACCAGCCTGAGCAACATGGCAAAACCCCATGTCTACTAAAAATATAAAAAACTAGCCAGGTGTGGTGGCACATGCCGGTGGTACCAGCTATTGAGGAGGCTGAGGGTGAGGCTATTTTGAGCCCAGGAGGTTGAGGCTGCAGTAAACTGTGATGGGACTCCTGCACTCCAGCCTGGGCAATGAAGTGAGGCCCTGTCTCAAATTGAATTAATTAATTAATTTGTGAAATTAAAAATGTGGGTAAGATGTGTCTTCATCAAGAGATTACTGTAGATATTTTGTAGGAATGTAAGGTTATAATTCTCTTGATAACCCAGTGTTTTGAACAGAAGAAACTAATTTCCTTCTAACATGATTTTAAATTATTTCTTTATTCTATGCATATAGTTTTTTAAAATTACTCAAACTACAGAAGACAATTCTTAAGAATAATATTTTAGAATGATTTATAAAGATCAAAAGCAAAAGGCAAGTATGCTTAGTAAAATTCTGCAGTTAAAACCTATCCCTTCCTTGATAAATAGGAATATAAAATTAGTAATATCTGAAATAAAATAACTAGATAACAAAATACTGGACCTTGAGAACTGATATAAAAAGTAAATAAAAGTCATTTTAGTATGAGAAGTGAATGGAGACCTAAAATTGAGTATCTCTCAAGAAAAAAAAATACACTGATTTTATGAGTCACTGAATTTAAGGATTAAACATATCAACAGAAAAGATCCCATTGCACTACAGAGAAAACAATCCTCTGAGTAGTGGGTGATGGTTAGAGGTGAGTGGCTAATCTGAGATCACCAAAATCTCACTATTAGAACTGACTGGTCTCAAGTCCACAAACTGAGTGGGTGGCCCAGCTTACCCACTGATTCTACACCTCCAGAATAAAGAGGATTTACCCAGATGGATGAGTAGGGGATTCAGTTTATCTGTGAAAAATCTGCACAGTTTTAAGAAAAGATGTCACTTAGCTCATCCCTCTGTAGGCCTGCAATTGTACTGTCTGTAGAAAGGTGGCAAGATTCCAGCCCTGGGGAGCATGGGAACTGGAAGTCCCCAGTGGAGCATTTTACCTGCCTCTTAATTTTACTGTATTCTCTCCTGGATAATAGCAATCTGGGAAGAGCTATATAGCAAGAGTTTTCTCCAACTTCCCCTCGTCACATCTGTGTGAAGAATCAGAAGGAGGACAATCAATGTGGAGAACAACACCGAGTTTCTTTCCTTCTGACACCAGGATCAAATCAGTCCCAGCCCACTGCACACTTTGTAATGCCTCTACTCTGGGGTGAGAAATTCCTTCCTTAAGTTCCACAATGGCTCTGTGCATCCTGTCCCTGCAATGTGTGATTGGATCTGCAATCCCTAGATCCGTTCTCACTTGGAGCATGTGTTTCCAGGTAGTACTGGTCATGCATGTCGTGATTTCCATTCTCTCATTTCATGTTCCCAGTCTTTTCTCAGTTTACGTAAGATATTAAAATATTTCTTATGGCCATGGAGTGGAAGAGAGCAAATCTAGTTGAAGCCATTTCTTTCCATTTTCTATAATTTCTACAGTGTCCTTAAATGTGATATAACTGTGCACATCTGCATGTCAATGGTCTAGACCCTGCAGAAGATAGCGCATGCATCTCAAGGAGCTGGAAACCTTTCCGATTCTGTGACTGAGGTACTGAGACATCCAATCCTTGAGCCCTCACAGGGTAACAAAGGAAGAAATACATCACAATGGATCAGTGCAGTGTAGCCAAATAATGTTCCTTGTAGTGACAGGGACCCCCAGGCTTCAAATGTGATCATTGTACGAAAGCAAAAATGTTAGACAGTCTGACCTTGAACAACTCTCAACCTTCTACATTTGACTAAATTTTTTTTTTTTTTTTTTTTTGAGGCAGGGTCTTGTTGTGTTGCCCAGGCTGGAGTGTGGTGGCACAATGTTGGCTTACTGCAAACTCTTGCCCTCAGGCTCAAGTGATCCTCTTGCCTCAGACTCCAGAGTAGCTGAGGCCACAGGAACACATCACTATGCCAACCTTATTTTTTGAGTTTTGTAGAGATGGGTATCTCACTATTATTTTCCACTGGCTTTGAACTCCTGAGCTCAAGCCATCCTCCTGCATGAGCCTCCCAAAGTGCTAGGATCATAGGTATGAGCCACTGTCACACAGCCCAATTTTACTAAATTCATTAGGAAGGGAATCAGAAAAGAGATGAAACTTTTCTGTCTATTCCAAACAGTTTTAAACAGTAGAAAAGTAAAATACTCCAGAAAAATACATTAAGTAGCTAGCTAGGCTTAAATTACAGACCATACAGACTCTTGGGCTACAAATAAAAAGTGCCACTCCACCATCTCTTGTTTACTAGTAGTGTGAGCTGCTGACCCAGGCCATGGCATGTGGAGACCCACTGCTGAAGTCTGCTATTTCACTGCCCCCTCATCAGGAATAGAGAGAGCACTTGATCTGTGTTTGCCAATCAGACAGTCTGAGGAGCAGGTGGAAGGCCATGTGGACGTCTGTAACCACACATGCCAAGCAGCAAAGTTTTGTCTCCACAGGGGTAGAGAGGCCCCATCTTAGCAGACACAGAAGCCAGCTAAGTTCAGCTTTTCATCAACCGAGTGATTTGATACCAAGTAACTAAATGCCATCAAAATGGATGTGAGCAAAACTAGGATTAGGAATTTCCAAGCTATTATTCCCCAGGGAAGCAATGAAAAAAATTCAGCAGAAACTATCTGAAACAACTCTCTCCTCTTCTCTGCCAGCTCTAGAAAACAGTCAAAAATTTACAGCAACCAGGTAAATGCCTATTTTTTTAAAAGCCCTTTTCAAAATTGTAGGAAAGATTCTGGCACTTCTCGCCATGCCCCAGCCCACTCCCAGCATGGCAAGGGTCTTGATCTTGAACAACAATCCGATCATTATCTTCCTTGAACCAGAGGAAGCACAGTAGCCTTTATGTGCAAATCATTGTGTCCATCTACTTTAAGTTGTCTGTTAGGTACTTGAAACACTTATGCAAGGTGTTCCTATCTGGTTTGCCCAACTTGGAACTTAGGCAGGAATAGAGTGAAGGGCTGATTAAAAGTGGCTAGTTAACTACAGATTTACAGAAGCCTGAGGCAAAAGGTTACAAAGGGAGACACATAGCATACCACACAAAAGCATGGAGCAGAAGCTGTCATGTGATTCACTGGGAAATTAGGAAGTTCAAAAGCAGTCAAGTATATAAGGGAATTTAGAAAGCCATAGGCATGCCCAGGCAAGATGCAAGCTCAGAAAAGACTTGTGAAGACCTAAGCTTTCACTCCAGGCTCAGAGCAAGGCTAACTAAATGCTGCAAGGATTGCCCCAGCACAGAGACAATGTGCAAAGACTGGTAGATCTCCTCAGCATTCAAGAAAATTCTTTGTCAAACCATTAGAGGTATATAAACTATAGGAAGCAGGAATTTTTACAGACAACATGTGACAAGAAATCATCTTTTGTAAATGTAGTCAGGAAAAGTCTCAAAAGTAAAAGACTACTACAGCATTCAACAATGATAAAGGGAGGAGAGAAAGCCCTGAGGAAATAGAAGAATCAGGTTTCCCAGGGATACCACATCATAATAATCGAAAGACTTAATTTTTAATTTTAAAGACACACACACACACACACACACAAAAACACAAACACAATAAAACACAGCCTCTTAAGAAGAAACAAACAAAAAATTAAAGAACTCATCCTTGAGAAAGCTCCAGAATCAGGACTACTAATAAGGATTTTAAAATAACTGTTTTAAAGGTGTGCTAATAGCTAAAGGAGAAGATAAGCAAAACTCCTGAATAAAATACTGGTAAAATGAATCCAAACCAGCACATCAAAAGGATTTCCATCATGATCAAGTCTGCTTCATCCCTGGAGATGCAAGAGCAATGGTTCAATACATGCAAATATATAAATGTAATCCATCACATAAACAGAACCAAAGACAAAAACCACGATTATCTCAATGAGATGCACAAGAGGGCCAGACAAAATTCAACAGTGCTTTATGCTAAAAACTCCCAATTAACTAGGTATCAATGGAAAGTATCTCAAAATAATAAGAGCTATTTATGACAAATGCGCAACCAATATTATACCGAATGGGCAAAAACTGGAAACATTCCCTTTGCAAACAGGCACTAGACAAGGATGCCTTCTCTCACCATTCCTGTAGTCAACATAGTACTGGGAGTTCTGGCCAGAGCAATCAGGAAAGAAAAAAAGAAATAAAGTGTATTCAATTAGGAAAAGAGGAAGGTCAAATTGTTCTCTATTTGCAGATGACACGATTGTATATTTAGAAGACCCCATGGTCTTAGCCCAAAATCTCCTTAAGCTGATAAGCAACTTCAGCAAACTCTCAGGATACAAAATCAGGGTGCACAAATCATGAACATTCCTATACACCAATAATGGACAGAGAGCCAAATTATTAGTGGAACTCCCATTCACAATTGCTACAAAGAGAATAAAGTACTTAGGAATACAACTAACAAGGGATGTGAAGGACCTCTTGAAGGAGATCTTACAAACCAATGCTCAAGGAAATAAGAGAGGACACAAACAGATGGAAGCAACATTCCATGTTCATGGTTAGGAAGAATTAATCTCATAAAAATGGCCATACTGCCCAAAGTAATTTCTAGATTCAATGTTATTTCCATTAAGCTACCCATTGACTTTCTTCATAGAATTGGAAAAAGACCACCTCATATAGAACCCAATGAGAGCCCACATAGCCAAGACAATCATAAGCAAAAAAACAAAAACAAACAGAAAACAAAGCTGGAGGCATCATGCTACCTGACTTCAAACTATGCTACAAGGCTACAGTAATCAAAAAGGCACGGTACTGGTATCAAAACAGAAATACAGACCAATGGAACAGAACAGAGGCCTCAGAAGTAATGCCACACATCTCACAACCATCTGATCTTTGACAAAATGGATAAACCTTCCAGTTGGGGAAAGGATTCCCCTATTTAATAAATGGTGTTGGGAAAACTGGTTAGTCATATGGGGAAATTATTCCCTATTTAATAAATGGTGTTGGGAAAACTGTGGCAACAACATATGCAGAAAGCTAAAAACTGGATCCCTCCCACTTTATACAAGATTTCACTCAAGATGGATTAAAGATCACAACATAAGACCTAACACCATAAAAACCCTAGAAGAAAACCTAGGCAATACCATTCAGGATATAGGTATAGGCAAGGACTTCATGACTAAAACACCAAAAGCAATGGCAACAAAAGCCAAAATTGACAAATGGGATCTAGTTAAAAATGAAAGAGCTTCTGAACAGCAAAAGAAACTATCATTAGAGTGAACAGGCAACCTACAACATGGGAGAAAACTCTTGCCATCTACCTATCTGACAAAAGGCTAATATCCAGAATCTACGAAGAACATAAACAAATAAATTTACAAGAGAGAAACAAACAACCCCATAAAAAAGTGGGTGAAGGATATGAACAGACACTTCTCAAAAGGAGAATTTATGAGCCAACAAACATGAAAAAAACTTCGTCATCACTGGTGATTAGAGAAACTCAAATCAAAACCACATTGAGATGCAATCTCACACCAGTTAAGAATAGCAATCACTAAAAAAATCAAAAGACAACAGATGCTGAAGAGGATGTGGAGAAATAGGAATCTCTTTCACTCTTTGTGGGGGTGTAAAATTAGTTCAATCATTGTGGAACACAGCATGGCAATTCCTAAAGGATCTAGAGAACTAGAAATACCGTTTGACCCAGCAATCACAGCACTGGGTATATACCCGAGGAATATAAAACATTCTATTATAAAGACACATGCACAGGTAAGTTTATTGCAACACTGCTCCACAATAGCAAAGACTTGAAACCAACCCAAATGCACATCAAGGATAGACTGGATAAAGAAAATGTGGCACATATACACCATGTATACTATGCAGCCATAAAAAAGGATGAGTTCATGTCCTTTGCAGGGACATGGATGAATCTGGAAACCATCATTCTGACCAAACTGACACAAGAACAGAAAAACAAACACTGGATGTTCTCACTCATAAGTGGGTATTGAACAATGAAAACACATGAACACAGGGAGGGAAACATCACACATTTGGGGCCTGTTGGGAGTGGGGGAGGCTAGGGGAGTAATAGCAGAGGGTTGGGGATTGGGAAGGGATAATCATTAGGAGAAATGCCTATGCAGATGACAGGGGTGTATGGATGCAGCAAACCACCATGGCACATGTATACCTATGTAACAAAACCTGCACAATCTGGCACATGTGTGCCAGAACTTAAAGTATAATTTTAAAAAAGGAAAAAGGAAATGAGAAGAGGGATATATGAACAAGATAGAGAATATCAACAAATAAAAAATGTAACAAAGACCAAACAAATTCTGAAGATAAAAATACAATAATGAAAATAAAAAATTCACTGGAAATGTTTGACATATCTTATTTCATTCTTCCTAAATACTGATTTTAGTTTAGAAAATGTATTAAATCCTGTTTTGTGACCTATCCTGGAAAAATAAGTGATGTGATCTATCCTGGAGAATGCTCTGTGTGTACTTTAGAAGATTACATATTTTTCTTCTGTTAATTGAATAAATTCTGTATATGCCTATTAGATTAATTTAGTTCAAGTCCACTATTTTGTTATCAATTTTCTATCTGGATTTTCTATTCTTTTATTGAAATTGGGGTCCTGAATTATCCTACCATTACACTATTGCTGTCTACTTCTCCTTTCAGATATTTTGATATTTGTTTTTCTATATATTTAGGTGGGCTGATGTAGGTGCATATATATTTGCAGATTTCTATAGCTTCCTGTTGAATTCACCTGTTTATCATTATGTAATGAATTTGTCTCCAGGGACAGTTTTTGACTTAAATTCTAATTTATGCTATATAAGAATAGCCACTACTGCTTTCTTTTGAGTGCTATTTACATGGGATATCCATTTTCAACCCTTCACTCTCAGCCTATGTCTGTCTTTAAATCTAGTATTTACTATTGCTATTTTGTTAACTGTTTTCTGTTTGTCTTGTAGTTCCTTTGACCCTCTTTTCTCTCTTGCTCTCTCCCTAGTGTTTTGTTGTTTTTGCATATTGATAAGTTTTATTCCTTCTCTTTCTTCCTGTGTGTAAGTTTTATAGGTATTTACTTTGTGGTTACCAAAGGTAACAGTAAATCATTCTTTGCCAGTAATTACATTAAATGTTAATGGACTAAGCTCCCCAATAAAAGATTCTCAGCAAACTGACAGACCTGGCTTAATGGGTTTTTTTTAAAAGCATGCTCCAACTATACATTATCTACGAGAGACCCCATTCCTTCCCTTCCTTCCCTTCCTTCCCTCCCTCCCTCCTTCCCCTCCTTCCTTCCTTCCCTCCCTCCCTTCCTTCCTTCCTTCCAGGTAGAGACATCTCACTTTGTTGCCCAGGATGAAGTGCAGATTACATAATCATGACTAGCTGCTAACCTAAAATTCCTGGGCTCAAGTGATCCTCCTGCCTTGGGCTCCCAAAATGCTAGGGATTAGAGGCATGAGCCACTATGCCCAGCCAAGAAACTGGCAGACTAGATTCAAAGACACATTATTTCACAGTGATGCAAATGGTAAGAAAAAGGCGAGCACCAGTGGCTATTCTTAGATCAAAGTAGACTGTAAGCCAAAAACTGCTTCTAGACAAAAATATATTATGACAAAAGAATCAGCTCATCAATTACCGGCTGTAAAAGCCTGCATTAAGAGGTAGTGGACCAGAGTTTCCCTGGGAAATGTTCCCAGAAGCATCCACACAGCCTCTTTGCCACAGTCACTCAGTATAGGGAAAAAAACAAAGAGCCTGAGGGCTACACCTGAGCTTACAGCACACCATAGTCACCAGAGAGAGAGAAACCAGTCTCTCCTCCTAGTGAGCCTTTGACCCCATGCTCTCAAACAAGCAGAACCCAGAACCCTTAGCATATGCCAGCAGAGCAGCTGCCCCACCCCACTGGCTGAACACTCTCAGTAACAGTGACTCCACATTTCTTGGAGGTGGAGTCCCCAGGGGCAACGAAAAACCCTTCTGCCACTGCTTCTGCAGTATGACACCTGCTATCCTTGGACTAATGAAGGAGCAAAGACCTTAAGTGTCTTATCACACCTCCAACAAGCTGTAGTCAACTCAAGGAGAGGAGGCCAGTCCATTTTTGACAGTTCCCCATACAGCTCATCACCAAACAGGGAACCCACAGCTTGGGCCTATAGCACAGACCCCTGATTCTAGACTGATTGCTAACCTGCATCTCTCTGGGGTGGGACCCAGGAGACAAGCAAAAGGCCCTTGGCCACAACTACTGCTAAGGTCCCTTGCTCTGCTGCCTCCAAGTTGGGGAAGAAACATAAACCCTGAAGATCACCCCAGAGCTATGGTGGGCAGCCTGGGAGTGCAAAGCCATGAGGTATAGCCAGCACTAAAGTGGGAGATGAGCTCGAACTTTCAGAGCATTGAGAGGGAGCATGGCTGCAACTGTCAAGAATACAGGGAAGGCATATGATTGAGCAGAATCCTACACTTACTGGATCATACCCCAAAGCTTTAATATCAAAGTACCTTGCAAACATTCAACAATGTGAAACCAAAGACAATAAGTCAGCTACAAATAAAGATCCTGTACAATGCCTCAGCTCTGTGAAAGCATCCTGTATAGAAGTTTATTGAGTGTACTCAATCTACACTGCACTCAAAGGAACACCCACATGTAGAGATGAGAAAGAACCAATTCAAGAACCCCAGCAACTCCAATGGCCAGAGTGTTTTATGTCCTCCAAACAACTAGCCAAGTTCTTCAACAGGGAATCTTAATTAGGCTGAGCTGGCTGAAATAACAGAAATAGAATTCAGAATATGGATAGGAAGATCATTGAGATTCAGAAGAATGGCAAAACCAAATCTAAGGAAACTAAGAATCACAACAAAAGGATACAGGAGCTGACAGATAAAATAACCAGTAGAAAAAGAACCTAACTCATCTGACAGAGCTGAAAATGCACTACAAGAATTACACAATGCAATCACAAGTATTAATGACAGAATAGACCAAGCTAAGGAAAGAATCTCAGAACTCAAAGACTGGCTCTCTGAAATAAGATAATCAGACAAAAATTTAAAAAATAATAATAATAAAAATGAACAAACCTCCAAGAAATATGGAATTATGTAAAGAAACCAGATCTGTAAATCACTGGCATCCCTGAAAGGGACAAAAAGCAAGCAACAACTTGAAAAACATATTTCAGAATATCGGCCATGAGAACTTCCCAAACTTGCTAGAGAGGTCAACAGTCAAATTCAGGAAATATGAGAATCCCTGCAAGATTTTATGCAAGAAGATCACCCCCAAGCACATAATCATCAATTTTCCAAGGTGAAAAAGAAAGATTGTTAAAAGCAGCTAGAGAGAAAGTGTAGGTCATCTACAAAGAGAACTCCATCAGGCTAACAATGGACCTCTCAGTTGAAACCCTACAAGCCAGAAGAGATTGGGGCCTATATTCAAAATTCTTAAAGAAAAAAAAATCTTCAATCAAGAATTTTACATCCAGCCAAGCTAAGCTTCCTCAGCAAAGAATAAGATCCTTTTCAGGATAAGCAAATGCTGAGGGAGTTCATTACTACCAGAACAGCCTTACAAGAGATCTTGAAAGGAACACTAAATATATAAAGGAAGAAGTGTTACCAGCTAATACAAAAACACACTTAAATGCACAAACCAGTGACACTATAAAGCAACCATACAAACAAGCCAGCATTATAGCCAGCTAGCAACACAATGACAGGATCAAATCCACACATATCAATACTAACCTTGAATGTAAATGAGATAAATGACCCATTTAACAGGCACAGACTGGGAAGCTGGATAAAGAAGCAAGAACCAATGGTATGCTGTCTTCAAGAGATCTATCTCACACATAGTGACACCGAGAGGCTGAAAAGAAAGAATTAGAGGAACACTGGGTGTGGTGGCTCAAACCTGTAATCCCAGCACTTTGGGAGGCTGAGACGGGTGAATCATGAGGTCAGGAGTTCAAGACCAGCCTGGCCAACATGATGAATCCCCATCTCTACTGAAAATACAAAAAATTAGCTGGGTGTGGTAGCGGGATCGTGTAATCTCAGCTATTCAGGAGGCTGAGGCAGGAGAATCACTTGAACCTGGGAGGTGGAGGTTGCAGTGAGCCGAGATCACACTACCACACTGCAGCCCAGGTGGCAGTGCAAGACTCCATCTCAAAAAGAAAAAAAAAAAGAGAATTAGGGAAAATGGTAGGGGAACTACCAAGAAGATGGAAATAGAAAAAAGCAGGCTTTGCAGGCCTAATTTCAGACAAAACAGACTTTAAATTAACAAAGATTTAAAAAAGACAAAGAGGAGCATGACATAATAATCCATCAAGACCTAACTATCCTAAACATATATGCACCTGTGAAAACAAAGTAAATCTTGGGGCCCAAAAATCACTAAACTAGAGAAAAAAATCAAACTGGGAACTGCTTAGGGCAAAACCGCCTACCATTCTATTCAAAGTCACCTCTTTGCTCACTGAGAAAAATGCTTATCTGCTTGCCTCATTTGGAAAGACTAATCAGAAACTCAAAAAAAAAATGCAGCCATTTGTCTCTTATCTACCTATGAACTGGAAGGCCCCTCCCTGCCTGGAGTTGTTCTGCTTTTCCCTTGAGTTGCTCCCACCTTTCAGGACTGAACCAATGTACATCTTACACATATTTATTGATGTCTCCTGTTTCCCTAAATGTATAAAACCAAGTTATGCCCTTCCACCTTGGGCACATGTCATCAGAACCTCCTGAGGCTGTGTCATGAGACGTGCACCCCCAATCTTGGCAAAGTAAACTGTCTAAATTAACTGAGATCTGTCTCAGGTTTTTGAGGTTCACATTTTTGCAATCACAAAGAAATTCTCAGTGGAGGTACCTCTGCCTTTAACAAGTTCTCCTATGGGTGCTTGGTACCAGCATGAGCCAACTTTATGGCTCAAACCAATAGGACAATTTGCTTAGGTCTGGGACACCCCTCCAGAGAATCCCTGATCTTCCAAAATTTGGTCAAGACCTAAAGTTTATTTTGCTGTATGACTCTCTTTTATTATTATTATTATTTTGAGTTTTACTTGCTTCCAACAGGGAAGGCAAGATTTCCTGTTTTCATGATGATGGAAGGTAGGTAACTCCTTTACGGAGCTTTGAGCTTGCTCCCAGCAGGGAAGATGTGTTCTAGGTTTTTCTTTTCCTGCTTCTAGGATGGTAGAAAGCCAGTCTTCAGCCCGTCATCGATGGTAAGTAGCTAAATTGGGATTTTGTCTTAGGCTAAAGTTTATCAACCAGTGATCTTAATTTCTTTGTACCCATTAGAGCACTCAGTGAATCATATTGTTGGTGTGTTTTTCCTTGTTGTTGTCTTGTTTGCTCAGACTCTCTCCCATCACATTTGACCAACTTCTACCTGACTTGGTCAAAACCGAGTAGAATTCCAAATTATGGGTAACAAAGCCTCTTTAATTTGGCTAAAATTCTTGAAAGCATGCAAAGAGAGGACAAAAACGAACAAAACAAACAATGCACTTGGTTTCTGTGTTTGCTTCCCGTCTTTAAAAAAAAGATGTTCATTCACTTTTCTCTCTCCACCCTACATTTCCTTCGTCATTGCCATCTGCAGTACCCAAAAATCTAGAGAATGCTTATAATGACCTGAGCCCTTCAAATAATTTATAACAAAGTGCACATTCATCCCTTTTGGTATGTTTTTTTCTTTGTGGAGTTTCAAGAGTCCTGGGCAGATTCTTTAGGTCTAAATCTCTGTTTTCCTGTATTGCATGACCTTACCTCTTTGGCTTTGTGAGGTAGCAGAGAGTTACCTTGGACTGTGAGAGTACTTGACCATGGTGCGTATAATGGCAGATGAGTGCTACAAAGTAGGAGTGGCTGAATACAGTTTACAGGAAGTGGTCTTGGCTGTTGCTCTTTTTTTCTCTCCTAGGAAGCTGTGTTAAGGATTCTAATAGTAGTTCAGATGATGCATTCCAAGGGGTCTTCTCTACTGCTTTTTCTCCCAAAATTAATCTTGATTTGGCTTGTCTGTGCAGATTTGTGTGACAAACTGAACTGTTGTTTTCATAGGTAAATGAGAGACTGAGTTTTCTAGCTCTACAGAGAAAGGGCATTTTGTTCCTCCCAGCTTAAAGGCAGCCCTAAGTGACTGAGGCCCCATGGGGGTGTCTGAGGGGTTGACCCACCACAATGTGCAGTGGCCCCACACAGGGAAATCCCTACAGAAAATTAACTTTAAGAAAAGTATCATCAAGGAAATGCATATAAGGGCTGATCACCCAGTGTTTTGAGCCCTCTCAGAGGTCATAGACATCTGAAGAGAGAAATTGAGACACATAAGAGGTTGGAAATGACTCAGTGGTGACACACTGTGCAGTCCTGCCCACAAGCAGCACACATCGACTCACCACCCAAAATCACTGGGCCAAAGTTCAGTTCCTCCTTTTAAGAAAAATGTGGAAAACAAATAATCTAAGAATGAAGGAGAATGATGCCCTTTCAAGGACCCTGTAGGTTTTGTGGTACATCTTTACTTGCTAGAGTTTATGTAAAATGGAAGTAATATGGTCTTTGTACACATTTACATTAAGAAAAAGAGCCCTAAAGTCAAACTGCAAACTATAAAGTTCTTAAGTTCTTGTTTTCTCTCTTTGCTGCCTGCTTTAAATCTGCTGTAATTTTCTATTAAGATAAAAACCACTGTTTGAATCCAACAGGCATCTTTTTGCAAGCTGGTGAATTTTTATTTACCTCAAGGCTAAAGTCCTAAAATAAAAGCTATAGGATCTTTTGTGTCTGTGTGTGTCTGTGTCTGTGTCTCTCTGTGTGTGTGTGTGTGTGTGTGTGTGTATTTTAAAAGGACTTTATAATTTCTATAATTTTATGTTTAATTGGCAATTAAATCCATTTTAATTTTCCTCTAGCACAGAAGACTTTTTCTTCACATATCTCACAATATAAATTTTGCTATTTGATTTTCACCTGAGTTGTTTCTTTACTATGCCAATTTAAGGTTATTTAGCTGACAGTTGCCTAGGGTTGTGAAACAAGTCATCAAGAATTTGAAAGTCTAAGATAGGGAAAAAAATGTAGTTCTATTGGCATGCCTAATATGTCTCACATATTTATGGGTTGTGTATGCAATGTTTCACTACTGAAAATATAGAAAAGAGCTCTAATTAATCAGCTTAAGAAAATAAAAATGCTTGAATCAAATAGTTTATCAAAGAAAGAGAAGACTAGTCAAATGCTTTTTCCAGTTTATGTAACTTATGTAAAATCTGTAGTAAATAAGGTAGCTTTAAAATTATTGGTAAAGTAAATATTAGAAATGTCTTAAGGATTGTCAGCATATGTTTTTGTTTGTATTAATAAGCAATTTCATACCTATCCCTGTCAAATACTATAAGGTGCCAATATTTGGCATAGGAGTTACAAAACCATAAACCCAGCCCAAGAGAGAATAATCTTTACTTATGTAATTTTTAATACATAAGACATTGATATCAGTTTAATAAGAATAGCTACATCTTGAATTTAGTAAAATTACCATACTTTCTAATCTTGTGGCTTTAGGTGGTCTAGCCCACTGGCAGTAAGGTTTGTTTGGGGAAAGGACTATTAGCAATTTTCATTTCAAAGCTAAACTATAAACTGACTTCCTCCCAGAGCTAGTCTGGCCTATGTCCAGGAATGAACGAAAGAGAGATTGGAGGTTAGAAAGTAAGATATAGTCAGTTAGGTCACGTTTTTTTCACTGTCTCAGTTATAATTTTGCAGCAGCTGTTCCATAACTTTAAATGATGACTATCACAGTTTCCATAAATAATTTAGGTAAACAATTAAAATAAAACAATTAGGTAACGATAATGGGACAAATACATGTAGTCAAACTCATAATTTAGAATCTAAAGTTAAATTAAATAATAGATTTTCATTTGGGTATTTTCCAATAAAATATATTTGTAGGAAAAAAAATTTTTTTTTTTACAATAAAGTGTGTCCTTCTTTAAAAAGTGAATTTTTTTCCAATTCAAAGCCTATTTAAAGGTTACATATAAAACAAGGTAGAAGGAACCAGAAATGAGATGTAAAGAAAGTTGTAAAAAAAATTTTTTTTTTTTT